>PVJL010007574.1:0-76389 GCA_004026885.1 Lyroderma lyra | reverse complement strand
CATGGCCCCTCTGCTCACAGCCCCCACGGCCCCCACACCAGCTTCCCTCCGCTCATTACACGCGTCACACGGCCACGGCAGCCTCGGGCACCAGTACGTCTAACACTGACCTCATTAGTCACCTGCGGCCCTTATCTGAGCTAATGGTGCCATCACTCACCCGCGCTCTTGAACTAGAAGCCCCACCGCGTCGCAGACGCCGCCCTTCCCCGCGCCCGCTGCCCCCCGCACCCCCAGCTCTGCGCCGGCCCCTCTGCGGCCACCTCAGCCCAGGCCGGGTCGTCTGTCTCGAACTTATTGGAAAATCCGCTTTTGAAAATTGTAGTCGTTTTCCTTTTCAGTTGGAGTGGACACACACTGCTACGTGCGTTTCGGGCCACAACACAGTGAGGGGACGTTCAGGTAACCTACGAGGTGTTGGGACGGGCTGAGGTCGCTGGTGGCGACTGCGGCGAGTGAAGAGGCCGAGAACTGAGAGGGGGCAGGGTAGCCAAGGGCTTGACTCGTGGGGGACATGCAGCTTCCTCCCTCCCGTGGGGGTCTGACAGCAGCAGGGCCGCAGGAAACAGCACCCTGTTTCTTTTGGCTACTACGTATTTTCTTGTAAGGACCTGGCCAGGGCCCAAGGCAAGTAGTTTGGGGTAAACAGCCCTCTGTTTGATACCAGTGTCCCCGACAGACTCTAAAACAAACACGCGGAGGGCTCTAATCGTCCCCCTACGCGGCCCAGAACAGGCTTGCCTGGCACTGCTTCGTGTGTACCCACAAACACAGCTGGACAGGCGGGGGCGAGCACGCGCCCTTGCACACCAGCCTGTGCCAACATGGCACCAGGGGACCCTGCCTGTGGCAGCAGGGCTGGGAGGAAGGCTGCTGAGTGACAGCAGTTCATCTTGGGGCCCCAGGTTCTGGCCCTGCACCCCAGTTGGGAGTGCTGCCTGGGGAACTGTGTGGCCAAGAAACGCCAGCCGGGAAAGCAGGGGACCACGGCGGAATGGCCCCAGGAGCCAGGCAACGGTGTCCAGAGAGCTCCAGGCGGTGCGGGAAGGGCACACAGCCCAGAGACAGGAGGGAAACAGGAAGCGCGGACGAGCCCCAGCGCACAGAGAACCCACGTGTGCATGACGTTTTTGGCAAAGATGCCACCCACATGCGGAACCGGGTGAGCTGGCTTGGGGTGGGAGGGTGTCTTCCTGGGGTTCATGTAGTCACAAACGTTCCCGGTCTTGCACGGAGTCCTCGTCATGCAAACCAGACAGGCCCTTCCTGAATGGTGACGATTCGGAGGCAGCAGATGGAGCCGGCTAAACGGTGGCGCCTCTGCCCACACGGCCAGGCCCCACCCTACACAAACACTATGATAGATGGCGCACGTGAGTCCCCACCAGATCTGGTACCTGTGGTCGTCCGCAGAGCAACTGGCACGAGGGGCGTTTGGTTCCCACTGCACTGCAGCTTGGAATAAGCAACTAGGTTTTCTGGCGTCCCCGTCACATCCCGTCTGTCCACTAAGTCCTAGGCCAGCAGGAAACCTACCAGATAGCATGGAAGTCGTCCCTTCTTATAGATACAAGCCAAGTTTCTAGAAAGGCTCAATAATGGCTTACGCTATCATGACTAGAGAAAGAGCTCTAATTCGTTCTTTCGACAGCCAATAGAAGGTTCTCTGCACACTACCGAATGGCCAACCACACGTCAAAGGGTGCCACTTGCCATGGAGGCTGGAAGGGACCTTCAGAAGCCAGCTCACCTTCACACTGACTTTGGAAAGGACGTGGGTTCTACGGCAAACAGCTGCAGCGTTTGCGGACGTACGAAGGCCCCTTCCTGTTAACTGCGAACTCCTTCACCCCTTCTTAGGAAACGGGGCACTAGACCACGTGTGACCGTTGCCAAGCTCCTCCAGCCACCAGCATGCCCCTGTCTCTGCCATGACTCCAATCTGCTCCCATCTTTTCTGTGGCCCCAAAACCCCAGCCTATCACAAGTGTCCCACGGTGATACAGGGAGACTCCGAGGGGGAAGCCAGGACTAGAACCCTGCATCGCCTCAAACCACAACCTGACGAGGCAGAGGTGAATTCACAAGAGAAGCATTTAGAAAAGAAGCCGAGGCACAGAGAGGGTAGATAACTGCCTCAAAAACACACAGGAGCCGTCAGTCAAATTGAGTTACACTCTTTCCTTTGTAGCCTATGACACCACCCGGCCCCCTTTCTATAGAGCTGAGGTGAATGAACCCCCACAATGCCCGAAGTCTTCTGGGAAATGGGCTGCTGATAGAAATGAGCCAGGACCCCAGGGGCTCCTGGGGGTCAGTTCTGGGGCACCTCAGCGAAGATGGCTAATGACCACAGCAACATGATTTATTACTTGGCGCTGTAGGCACCTCCCCAGCCCGGCTCCCTTCATTTGCATAGGTAATGGTCGTGTTATTAACAGCTCATTAGTGTCAGGCCCAGGTGACCAGGAAGGCAGCACAGTGGGCTGGAGAGAAAGGACCCTTTTATTTCAATGAAAACCCGACCAGGACTCATTCCAGGGCCAGGAAGAGGCCCCTGTGACCCATGGATGGAGGGTTCCCAAACAGGAGTCCCCGGCCCTTCTTAATGACCACGTGCAACATCGGTGCACATCATGAACGTCCCGTATGCGATGGAGCTTTGACATGACGTCATGAAAATGGCGCTTTACCTCTGTGGTCTTCCTGCCCCAAACGAGCGAAACATCAGACAGATCACACCCGAAGGTCATCCTGCACGGTGTCTGACCCGTCCTCCTCAGAACGGTCAAGGTCATCAGAAACAAAGAAAGTTTGAGAAAGGGCCACAAAGAACAGGAGCGTAGCGACACAATTACCTGTGATGTCAGCCAGACGGGACCTGGCCCGGCCTGGAGAAGGACATCTAATAGAAACAAAGGAAATCCAAGCAAACTACGGACTTAATCATAATAATTTATCAACATTGGTCCATTAACCGTAACAAATGTACCATACTAATGGAAGATGCTAATGACAGAAGTAACTCGCTCTACGAGGACTCTCCGAACCGTCTACATCTGCAAACGTAGAGCTGCTGTGGAATAGGTTATCGTTTTAAAGCTCCCGCGCCTGTGGGCCACATGCCGACGTGAGCCGTGTTACTGCTCCCACTATCAGTGCTGGTGCCCCACGCCTTGGGAAGGCGTGGGCACGAGGCACCTTTACCCTTGCTTTACAACTGAGACCGAAAAAAATTAAGTGACTTGTGCAAGAGCACCTGGCTATCAAGTGTCGGAGATCAGTTTCCATCTCAGGTCTTCATCGAAGCAGAGGTCATCATCGCAGGCAGGACAGGACTCAGGAAAGAAGCCAGCGCAAGGCTCTGACTCATGGCCAGGACGGCTGGCAGCGGGGGCTGCTGATAGGGGCCGATAGGAGGTCAAGGTCAGCCTGTGGATCATGCTCGTCCAGTGGGTCCCCTTGGTGTCATAGTACCTCAAGCCTTAGAATGAGAAACCAAGGTTCCCCTGTCTCCATTCATTCCCGAATCGCCCCCACTTCCTAGACGTGGAAACTACCCAGAATTCCTGTGAAGAATGTTTGCTCACCCCAAAAGGCAAAAGGACCTGAAGGTTTTCCTCTCTCTCTCTCTTTCTCTCTCTCTCTCTTTCTTTCTTTCTCACTTCACGTGACTCAAGACCGCAGCCCACAGAATGTCAGCGTAAGTCCCGGCCGAGGCTGCTGCAGAACGAGTCCGTGGACGAGGAGGGGTGTGATTCCAGCTCCACTCGGCCTTTTGGCTAAGACCACGTGTGAGCAAGTAGGAGAGGGCAGGAGGCACTTCCTGTAACTGCGCTGGTGCGTGGGGTGGCGGGGAGACACACAGGGACCTGCTCTTGCCCACAGGAGAGAAAAGGGGCCACGTTCTGCATGGGGGGCGTACAAGGAAGTGCTTCCGAGTTTAACCCGCACCGGCCCTTGGTCTTGGGACAGGTCGTTCTCATCTCGTGGGACCCGGCTTCCTCGTCCGGAACGAGAGATGCGGACTAGGCGGGCTCCAGGCTTCCTCCGAGCGCGAGCCCTGGCGATCTAGTTCATGACCAACGAAAAGTGCCTGGGGTTCTCGCCAACGGGAAGAGGGGTGATGGAAGGTCAGCCCTCGGACAGTACAGAAAGTGAACCACAAACTCTCGTGGCACCGGTTTTGGTGACGGGAGAGCTCCGCAAGGAGAGGCCGTGCAAGGGATCGTGTCTCACCGAGGGTTACTAGCCAGTGCCCACTAGTACGAAGGGGTTGGGAGTGGGGGCGTCCAAACATACAGTCGGTCCTTTAAGAGCTCACAGTCCCACCAGCTCACCCCACAGTCCAATCCGTCAACTCAAAACCCGACGCCCGTTGCCTCCTCGGTGCTCGAATGGACGTTCCGCGATGAAGACAGACACACGGGCACACACACGCGTGCGTTATGCACGCACATTCCCCCTGGCCGACCCCACCCAGGGTCCCCATTTGCCGCATGAGGAAAGGTCTCCGGGAGGGAGTAGGTTCGGAGCGATGATGGGGTGTCCTCCTCGGGGCCCCGGGGGGCTATCCCGCTGTGGGAAACCAGGCTCTCAGGAGGAGTCTCCATCACATCTCAGCTTCGGGGGACACAAGGTCAGCAGAGGCGCCCGCCCCCAGCTCCCTGTGCTCTGCCCTGTACCCTCCCGTCCGGTCCCCGCCCTGCGGCCCCTCTCTCTCCAGCCACATTGGCCTTGTCTCCAACTCTCCCAAGGGCAGCACATTACTCCCATCATTTTTTAAAATGTAATCAACTACGTTTGCTCCAGCAGTTGCTTTTGTGAGGGTGAATTAAAAAAAAAAAGAAAGAAAAAGGAAAAGAAAAAAACGTTGAAAAAGGTGGCTAAAATATAAATTAAAAAAGAAGAATGGGTCTGGTTACAATCAATAACCCCAGAATTATTGACTCCTCTTCCCATTACAGCCTGATGCCTCTGTAATCCTGCTGGCAGACGCTATAAGGGACGCATCTGGGCAAGATGAGATGTCCATGGTCAAAAGTTATCATCCCCCCACCCCAGCGCCCTCACAGCGGCCCACAGCTCAGCCAAGCAAGCTGGTGTCGAGAAGCACACGACAGCACGTCCAAAACCCATTCTGCATCTCTGCCCCGAGGCCATCTCTGTCCTTAGCAAGTTGGCAGGAGGCAAGGAAGCTGGACTCGGCCCGGCCTCCCGTCCTGAGTTCAGGCATCTGGGGCTTCCCTCTGCCCCTCCAAACACCTCCCTGGAGAGGTCCACGGCTCTACCCTCAGGAGAGCTCAGGTCCTTCCAGAAACAAATGGATGTTTTGGTTGAGGGGCAGGGTCTGGAGTGGGTTCCAGAAGCTTCCCCAAGAAAGGCCAGGGCAGGTCGTAGGAGAAGCTGCCATTTGCACAAGGCACCTGGAAGCCGGGCCTCTTGGCAGGAGGACCCCAGACCTACCGGGGGTGGGGGACATCGCCACCTGGGAGCCACAGACCCTCGCCGCCAGCATCCAGCTCAGGGAGTCCTTCTGAGGTCCCTGTTCAGGCCCCACGGGATGGTGTGGCCAAACGTGAAGGGCCCTGGCCTAGTAGCTGCGTGACCTTGATCAGAACCACTCTGCTCTGGGCCTTACCTTGCTCAGCAGTAGAGTGAGACATGGGACAGGACAAAGCCCCTCTGGACTGGTGACAAGCGATTCGCAGTCTCTCGGCTCTGGGCTAGGGCGGCAGCTGTAACTTCTGCCCCTTCTCAGCCTTCCTCGCCCCGTGCTGGCTGCCACCGCCATCCCGCCATCCCGCCATCCCGCCATCCCGCCATCCCGCCATCCCGCCATCCCGCCATCCCCAGTCCCGGCCAGAGCCCCTGCCTCACCACAGGGTGTTGGGAAAGGAAAAGCAGAAAATCCGGAAGGGCTCTGCCCTCGGGGACACTTGTCCAAACCGAAAGCAAAAGTCCGCAGGTCTGGATGGGGGAGACTCAGAGCCAGCAGGCCGTTTCCGGGGCGACACGGGAGCCCGCCCTGTGAGCAGGGTTACACGCGCCCGGTACCGGGTTCGGTGCCTGGTACCTGGGTCGGCGCCCGGTACCAGGGTCGGCGCCCGGTAGGCACCCAGTACCGGGGTCGGCGCCCGGTACCAGGGTCGGCGCCCGGTAGGCACCCAGTACCGGGGTCGGCGCCCGGTACCGGGGTCGGCGCTCGGTACTGGGGTCGGCGCCTGGTACCTGGGTCGGCGCCTGGTACCTGGGTCGGCACCCGGTACCAGGGTTGGCGCCCGGTACCAGGGTCAGCGCCCGGTAGGCGCCCGGTACCGGGGTCGGCGCCTGGTACCTGGGTCGCGCCCGGTACCTGGGTCGGTGCCTGATACCTGGGTCGGCGCCCGGAACCGGGGTCAGCACCCGGCGGGAGCCGGGGGGAGACGCTCACCACTCCGAGGCGCGCGACGCCCCAGCAATAAATACTGACGTCCATTAAGACGAAGCCAGAACTCAGTCTGCTCTGGGGCGTTCTCTGCTCCTGGCCTGGAGAATGGCCCCTTATTTACGAGGTGTCCCTCAGAGGTTGAGACAGGCCGCGCACGTTGCTCCCCGAGTACGTCGTGGTCACCTGACCACTCGTCCCTGGCGAGCGTGCCCCTGACACGCCACTCGGAAAGGGAAGGAATGTTGGGGGGTGATTATTTATTCTGAAGGCGAATGCCTCTTCTGGGCAGGCTGGCAGCTCTCAGGAGGAGGCAGCGCTGTGTTCCCGGCACCCCCCCCTTGGGCACCCCCCACCGCACCCCCAAAGCGGAAACAGGACCCAGAGAGCCGGCCGAGCCGGCACCCTCGCTCACCCAGCCCAGCGTGTCTTCACCGGCTGATGCAAAGCTGGTGCAGTGCCAGGGCCTGGAGGAAATGGGGCGACAGGAAAGCCGGGGTGACCCTCTGACCTGCCCTCTTGTACGGTTTGACTGGACAAGCATCTGAGTCCCACTGCCCGGGGTCATCCGGAGGTGCTGAGAGTATAGGGGAGAGAGTGGGGCGCAGGGGCGGGGAGTGGGGGGCTTCCTGCTGCCGTTGGACTTCCGGTTTCCCCAAACCCTGCCCTCAGTTTCCCCTGGACCCGCATCCGCTCAAGACAATACCTGCCCCGGTCTCATGGCCAGGTAGCACGCTGGGGGGTGCGTTGGGGCGGCACCCTCTTCCTGTCCCGCTCCAGCCGTGCTTCCGTCATGGCCCTCCTGCCCGAGCGCTCAGGGACGCCGGAAGGGTCCTACCGCCTGGGAGGCGGGCCGGGGAAAGACGGGAAGGGCGCTTGGCACACGCTGCGTCCAGAAGGCCTTGAACGCGACGCTAAGAAACCCAGGCTCCAACCGCGCCGGGGGCTTCGATCGCTTTTGTTCGGTGGTCCCGAGACCACGTTGGACCATGAGCCCGCCGTCCTCGCGGCCTCCCGTCCAGAACCTCAGTGTACAAAGCAGATGAGCGTGAAGCTACTCCGATTAAACACAGGCGAAAGGCCCAGAGCCCTGCCTGCCTTCTGGCCTGACGCAGCCTCTGGTCCCATCAGGGTGAGAATCAACTGTGCTGCTCACTGAGAATGCAGAGTTCTGGAACCCTCCCCAGACCTGCGGGCTCGTAGTCCCTAGAGGTGGTGCCCTGGAGGGGACATTTTCTTCCTGTCACACTGAGGTGTGAGGACCCTGCTCTCGGCCTTGGCAGGGCGGAGCGTGAGCACACACGCGTGTCTTGCTCTGACGTGCAGGTACCTCTCTCCTGGGCTTGGCTGTGGTCCCACCTGCCGTCATCTGCCTGCAACATGCAATCTGGTTGTTTGTGTGGTGTGCACGCTCCCCGGGAGCATCATGTGATTGTTCCTGGCCCTGAACCCAGAGAGGAGGGGCCGGGGAAAACAGGAGCTATAAAAACCCCCCAAACCCCAAACCCCTCCACCTCACCGGGGCCTCTGCAGCCCTAGAAGCCCCAACTCTGAAAGCAAATGTTTTCAAGCACCTTGAACACCACACACCCATGCTCAGCTATTAGTGTGAAGAGGGTCATCGATTTTCCAGCTCAGCTGGAAGGGTAACACGGTTCAGGAGGCTGAAATCAGAAAACCTTAAGTCAAGGGTCTCCAGAGACAGGCTTTCTGCCTAGCAGGGTGGGGGGCCCAGGCCCGGGAGTCCCGGGGGTCCCAGTGTGGACTGGGAGCCATTTCCTGCAGCCCCAAGCTCCAGTCAGCGTCTTCCCCTCCACGGGATGTCATTAGCCCTGCCGGCCAGGTAGAAGAGTGAGGGGAAGCAGCCTGAGCAATTACGCATGTAGCCTGAGGTCACCGAGCAAGGCCGCGCAGGCCCCCTGGAGACGCCGAGTCCTCCCGCAGAGGACAGCGAGCGGCCCATCCGGCCTCGGGCTCCTCCTCCCACCTCCCAGCACCCCCATCCTGCCTGGCGCGGCCTCTGCTCCCACACCTCAGCCGACCCTGCGCTAAGCCTCCCTTCCCACCGCACCTGGGGCCTCTAGAAATCGGGAGACACCTGTCCAGGTAGGTCATGGCCGTCGGAAGCGCACCCAGAGAGATGCCCAGCTAACTCCCTCACAGTCCTCAGCCTGCGAACTGGGGCAGTGACGGGGACGTGAGACACACAGGCACGCTCTCGCAGGACGACAGAAAAGCCATAAACCAGGAGGATGGAGTGAAACGGGAACGGTTGTGTCGAACTGACCCCCTCCACCATGACCACCACGACCGCCGTGACCGTGGTGACAGCCATGACCGCCGTGACCGCCGTGACCGCCGTGACCGCCGTGACCGCCATGCCTGTTGGCTTTGGGAAATCGCTTCTGCTCTGTCTGCCAATCCTGTGATTCTAACAGGGTGCCCATCACTTCTAGGAGCAGGACGGCGTGCAATCCAGGTCCAGCCCATCACCACCCCGATGCCCGTGGGCCCAGGGGTGTTCGAGCTCGTGCACGGGGCCAGGTCTGGCTGATGAGTGTTCTTCTGGGGGACTTTCTCCAGCGCACGTGTCGTGTGGGGCGGCTGGAGGTACGAGCCTGTCCTCACTCCTGGGAAAGGAGGAGATAAAGAAGCCGCTCAGAGACACACAGACTGTGGGCGTGCAGGGAGAGAGCCTCCTGGGGACACCACCTGAGTCCCTGAATCCGGGAGTACCCAACTTTCCCAGGTACCTATGCCAGGAAAGTCCCTTTGTTAAAAGAACCCCAAAATCTAATTCACACTGAGTTTCTGTTACTTGCAGCCCAAGAGTCCTGACGGCACCACAGGGCCGACTGTGAAACATCAAACAAGCTGTTTAACGTGGCGTTGAACTCAGGGGAGGGGTATAAAGGGAAGGCCAGCAGGCAGCTGGCCTGGAAGAAACTGAGTCTGGGTGCGTGGGCTTCCATGACTTGGGATGCAAAGTCATGGTCGTCGAGGCTTCGCCACAGGCCAGTTGCCCCTTAAGGCATATGGAATACGGGGAGGAGCAGGCAGGAACCCGTGGAATCAGGGCAAAAAAGAGGAGAAAAATTCTAAAACCTGGCATGTGGACTGAAGCCCCTGGTCTCATCTGGGGCCTCATAAATGGACCCGAAACCACATCCTGGTCACTCACAGAAACTGCTCCTCCAAGGTCAACAGGGACAAACTCACGGCTGGACCCCGCCGCGCCCTCTCAGCGCTGGTACCCTCTCCCCGCGCCTATCTGCAGCCCTGGGCACCCCTGGGGGGCTTCCTTCTTTCAACGCGCCTCCCCCTTGGACACCGGTCCCCACACGTGTCTCCCCAAGTGGGTTGTTCTCGTTCTCCCGCCCCTGACGCGTGGGCACCGCTCCCCGTCCTTCCAGCCCCGTCTCCCGTGGAAGCCCCTCGTCCTGGAGCAGAATTGCTGCGCTGATGCCTCTCGTGAGCTCGGGTGCACGCACCTCAGCCCTCTCTGGGCCCCCCAGGGCCCCCCATGACTGTCTGGGTACAGGAAGCAGACCCGCCACCTCGGAACGCCACCGCCTCTGCTCCCCTGCACCCTGCCCCGCCGGCCGGCACGGCTGTGACTCCTTCCTTGACGTCGCTCCCTGCGCTTTGGTTCTCCTGTTCGGCCCCCAAGGCCTTCGTCATCTGGAACCGAGATTGCTGCCAAGGCCTCTTCTTTATTCAAACAGGACCTTGAGCTGCGTGTGCAGGGCGCCTTTGACGTCCCGAGCCCTGTGCCGTCTGCCCGCTCTGACCCGTTCCACCCACGACAACCCAATCCGTCTTCCTCAAGCACTACTCGGGCCACGTCATCTGGGGCCCTAAAGCCTTCGATGGCTCCCCATCGCCTACTGAGGACAGCTCACACGCATCGGGCCGGCATTCACAGCCCTCTGTAATGTGTCCCCAGCCTACCCTTCCGGCCTCGGCCCCCTCCATTCCTCCCGCGGACCGTGCTCGGCAGCCGGTCTCCTCCGAGCTGTTTGCGTGTCCGCAGACGAGCCGCGCCCCGCCCCGGGCTTGCGCCCCGGCGGCCTCTGCTGAACGCACCCCTGCGCGTGCTGGGTCCGCGGGTGCTCACTCACGGCTCAGAGCTCCGCTCCGACGCCTGCTCCTGCCAGCTCCTCTGGACACGCTGGCCCCGGGGGACGGCTCTACTGTCCAGATTCCTGGAAGGCTCTGAGCGCCTGTGGGACACCTGGCCCCGGTGCCTTGCACTGTGGGTGCAGGACCCATGCTCTCTTTCCCCATCACTGCAGTTCTTCCCGGAAGCACCCGGATCAGAATCTGAAAGGTGCTTGCTCCCCACACAGGCTCTGGGGCCTGCCTGGGACCTACGTTGCCGGCATACATCCCAGGACTGCCTCGTGCGTGCAGATCTGAGAGCAGCTGGCCTTTGGAGCGCAAGCCCCCGGGGGCAGGGACCACCTCTATCTGGCTGCACAGCCATCAGCACGCCTCGAAACTCGGGTTGAAAGGGAGATCTGAGTCTGGTGCTTGAATATCCTCCGCACGCTCCTTCTGGGTTAAAATTTGCTGGACTTTTCTAGTAAGAACAAGTCTGCTTCATTGGTGTTTAATCTAAAATGACTGTGGGGAAGCTGCTTTATTAGGAGAGCCGAGCCCACGGCTCACAGCGAAAAAGCCTTCTCTAGTCTTGGTACCTTAAACATTTGTAGTTCGCACGAGAAATTTAGGTTCGTCTTTGTCTCCTGGATCCTGAATTTTGTAACTGGTCTCAGGCCCCTCCCGTGTTGATGGTGGGACAGCCGATGATGACATCCATGGTCACCAGTGGCAGGTAGACAGGACTCCACGGTGCCCACAGCACATTCCAACCCCACTCACGTTTCCCCTGCCTTCTCCTAGCCTTGTTTTCCTTTTTCCTCTCCCTTTTTAAAACTTATTTTTAGTTCACTTTATCTCGCCATATTGTTTGCATCTTTGCAAACAGCTTTAAATCCTTTTTGTAAAAAAGAAAGGTTATAAATAAAATAAATGCATGAACCTCGCAATGTGCAAATCTCTTCTGATTATTCTTTTTAAAAAAACAACAACTGTGTGTTTTGTTTGTTTGTTTGTTTGTTTGTTTGTTTGTTTTAATTCTGAGGAGAGAAATGAGCCTGGAAGATGAGTCCTGGGATCGGACATTCAGATGGAAAGCAGGGCCACAGAGAACAGATGGAGCAACAGGCCGTAGGTCGGAGTTGTACAAAAATTAGGGCTCAGAGAGAAAACACGGATGCAGAAAGGAGGGTGACATTTCAGAAAGACACGGAGCGGCTTCAGAGTGTGGTCGTAAAGGGCAGAAGCAAGAAAAAGCTTTCAGTCGGCGTTCAGACCGGGGCCGCTTCCGGGAATGGACGGCGGGGAAGGTGTCACTGCCAGCAGTTCCGAGGGCCCCGGGGCGGGGGGACCCCAACCACGCTCAGACGGCCGCGGAGAGCGATGGACGTAGGCTCCCGGGAGGAAGGAGCTTCCCTTCCCAAAACAAGAGTGTCCCGACGGCAGAGCCAGCAACCACGATGCACGTCAGCCCTCTCCCGACGGCACCCTAAACGAACCGCGTGCCCCGAGCCGGAGAGACGCACAGCAGGAGCGCAGCTTGGGCGCGCCGAGGCCCGTCTCAGCGTCGTGGTAGCTCACGTGCTTGGTACCGTCGTACAGACAGAGGTACAGGGAGCAAAGCAGCTCAAGGGGAGACTCTTGACTTCAGCGAGGCAGACCGTCCCCTGAGTAGCATGGACAATGGCTCGGCCACTGTCCCACTGATGCTCAGAACTGAGCCATGTCTTCGGGCTGCCACAACTCAGGGTCTCGGCACTTGGGCGGGGGTGGGGGGCATGCCAGCAGGCAGGGACCTCAGGGGAACCTTCACAATAGTATTTGATGCCAGCTCAGTCTGCAGGCTCCCAAAATGTCATCCCACATAGGAAAATAGAAAAGTCTTTATTGAAGGATCGTTTCTTCATTCAACACTTACTGAATATTTAATGATTGCCGAACACTGCACTGGGGAATGCAGATAGAAAGGGTACTCACACGCTCTTCGTGGCCTCAGGAAGCGACGAGCCTGGGGAGAAGCCGATATATAAATAGCGTGTTATGGGAGGTGATATGATTGATGTCGCCATAGAGACAGGGTCACAGAGGACGGGACACCAGCTCTGTCCTGGGGATGCAGAGAAGGACGCACAGTTGACCAGGGTGTTAAGGAATGGGTAGGAGTTGTACAGACAGAGCCTAGGGGACAGCATACGCCAAGGGGCAAAGGCCTTAAGTAGCAGGACATGTTTTAGGAACCCAGAGCAGTTTGGGGTGACGAGAAGAGAGGCAGGACAAGTGGCTGAGGGCTTGGAACCAGACGGTGAACTTTCCTAACACGGCGTCCTAGAGAGTTTGGATTTTGTCTCTTCAGCAGCACAGTAACCCCAGACGTGTTAAAGAAAAGTGGCCCTTGAGTAACCAGCACCGAGGCCTAGAGACACCTCCGGGACCCTGAAATCTCATGGAGGTCCCCTCCGCTCAAACTACCACCCAAGTGGCAGGTCTTTGGTGTTCCCGGGGAAGGCGGAGGAATTTAGGGGGTGCAGACTAGCTGAAAGGTCCAACGGTGAGCACAGGAAATACTCTTGGGGGGGCTTCGGAGGCCCTGTGCCCCCAGCTGGGGGCAGGGACGGGCTGGACTCCTACGTGTTTCTGAAGACCCCAGCAGCAGGATCGTGCTAGAAAACGAGGTGAGGCTGCCTCCTCAGAACCAAGTCGTCGTGCAGATGCATTATTAATGACCGAGGCGGCGGCCATGTGCCACACGGCCATCGCAGAAGCAGCTGCTACACTCAGCTCGCCCGTGTTATTCAGCTACTATCTCAGCGCGCCTGTGACCGGCTCGGGGCTGCGGGCCTAACGCTGGTCTTGAGCCCCCGCTGCCTTCTTCCTGGGATGGCGACCGCCAGGGGAAGGGAGACGGAAACGGGGGGCCGCGGGAAAAGGAAGCAGGGGTACCGCCATGTCTCCTCCCATCCTTTTTGTGCCCCTGTGTTTTTCTTTTTGTTTTTGTTTTTCCTTTTGAATGAAAAATAAAAAAGGCAGAAAATGTCCGGAGACTCGTAGCTTTCCGAGGGTTCTTTGCCAGTCCTGCGCGGAGCCCGAGCTCTGGCCCCACCGCCCGGTATTTAGGCCAATGCGCCAAAGACAACGGATGCTCAGGTCAGAGTCTACCGAGGGGCAGAGAGCGGCCCGATGAGCAGAGCGTGGCAGTGCTTTGAGGACCCTTCCCCAGCCGGTGGAGCCAGGGTCACAGACGTCCCAGGGTGGCAGGGACACAGGAGCAGGGGAGCCTGTGTGGCCTGTGATCCCCACGGCCTCCCACGTCAGGCCTCTTGAACCCTGCCTTCCCCACCAGGGAGCCCGCGTGGAGGGTGTGAGGGCACCTGCAGACAGCAGCTGTGGATGGCCAGCCGGACTCCAGGACAGACTCGAGCAGCAGGGTCCCAGCGCCCAGGGAGCACCCGAGGGTCTAGAAATGCTGGACTGGCCAGGAGCTTCCACTTGACAACCGAGAGGGGAAGCCCTCCCCACTTTCTAGCCAGGAAAAGAGGGGCATCGCAGGGGGATCGGAGGCACAACCCTCAAAGCTGATGACTCAGGGTGTCAGGGGGCGCCGAGCAGCTTGCAGGGGACAGAGCCGCCACAGGCACTGGCGGGGAGCCTCGTGCGTGCCCCGCACCTCATGCGATCTGAGAGGTCAGGGGACGCAGGGTCGGAGAGGGGACGCATGTTGATCACTAGAGGGTGGGCAGAAGGTTACGTGGGCAACGGGCAGCAAGGAAGAACAACATCACAAGCACAGCAGCGTGTGCAGAAATCCTGAGAAAAATGATTGACACATCAAAGACACAAGGAGTGAAAAATGTCCAGTGGACTGATATGCCAACACCAAGGTCACTGGTGACCCAGATCACAGCTGTATGTCCTCTGTGCATTAAGGAGCTACGGCACAGAATGCCCCCAACATGGCGACGGGCACGTAGCCAGCCCTCAAGTAAATGTTGGCTCTTGTGAAATCCTCTCTCTAAAAACTATAAATCTAATATTCTCCTATCCTATTGAAGACAAAAAAGGGGGAGACCGAGGCTAACATTTTAACAGGAGAGCTTTAAGATTAAACCGAAAGAATGTTCCGACAGGCAGGCCTGTAAAACGCCCATGAAGGCTATTAAAGAAGATGATAGAATCTTGGATGAAATAAGGAGCAGGACATTCCCACGTGGCTGGCACGGGTTTGACGCAGGCCGTCCTTGAACCAGGGAATCAGTCACCAGGACCTGTCACTTGGGCCCTGGGTGGCCCCTGGCCTTTCTTCCCTGCCCCCACGGAGATGAGAGCGAGCATGCTCATTTTATCGGGCCGGGCTGCCCGGGTTAACGCGCACAGAACCTTCCAGCAAAAAGCACCCGAAGGACAAGCGCCAGGAACTACGCTCCCAGGGCAGCCAGCCGGGCGGCGGGGACGGCGATGTCAGGCCCAGCCTTGGGTCAGCCGTGGCGAGCCATCAGCCCTCTCTTCAGACCTCGGCTCCATTATTTTCGCCGGAAATGTGAGAACGGCTCTCACTAATAACGTGTGGAATCACTTCCAGCTATTTGCCTTTCAAGTCCCCCTGCTCAGGTCGGGTGACACATCTCGTTGAACGGGGGCTGCCGTTAGAAGGGAGCTGGGGCGCCCCACGGAAAGCGTCTGTAGCGGAGCTGCGGGGGCTCCTTTCTAAGCCTCCGCCTTCCCTGTGCCCTTTTGTTACTGAGGCCTTTTTCTTTGCTGAAGAGACTGGCCATTAACTGTCCCCTGCCCGGAGCGCCCCGGCACAGACGGGGCAAGTACCGAGCTGACTCAGAAATGCCTCCTGCTGGGCGGGCTGGCCTGATGACCCCAGGCATCCCTCTGCCCTCGGCACCTGCCCCTGCCCCTGCTCAGATGACCTGGTGCACCCTTAGGCTGATGTCTTGAAGGAGCAACTGAAGCTTCTGCAGACTTACCAACCTGCTAGCTGACGGAGTTGCACGTCTGCCTGCAATTCGGGTCCCGCCGCCCCCCACGCCGTGCGAGGCTCAGCGCCCATGACCAGCCACGACCAGCAGGAAGAGGAAGGTTGAAGCTCTAGAAGAGGAACTTGTTATTTACTGGAAATGTATTATATTGACCCAGACTTGGTGTTTTCTTTTCATCCTAAAGGCTAGGCCCCGTGAAGGCCCAGCCTGCGCTTCCTCCACCTTTGCCTCTGAGTAAACTTCCAACTCCCAGAGTCTTAACCCCTCCGAACCTCAGAGTCCTCATCAGAAAGAGCGATGGGGGAGCCGCCTTCTCAAACGAGCACAGTTGTGCACACAGGAGGGGCTCCGTAACCCATATCACTTACAGCTCCTTCGTGACGTGGTTCGAGCAATCAAAGCCCCAACCAAAGCACCTAACTACGAAGGGACTTTTCTGCACCGTGGAACCGACAAACCCGGACCTAAACCCGGCTTTAAACACCCTAGAGCCGTCCCTGTGACAGCGTGTCTCCCTCACTGTCCTTTGGCTGGGCTGCCTCTGTCCAGCCCTGTGTCTTGCAGGACCTTGTGGCAGCAAGATGGCAGCAGCTGCCTCAGGCTCACAGCCTCACAGTCCCACACTCAGCAGACAAGGAGCTACGCGTCCCCCCACGCTCACCCGGGGCCTGAGCCGGACGCTGACCGCGCGAGCGAGGATACCGGCTCGTTGGATTGGTTGAGCTCGGTCAATCGGAACCAATCACCACGCGCGAGGACTTGGACTGCGATCGCTGGTTGAACCCCGAATCTCAAACTCCACATGCGTGGAGGAATGGGGGGAGGGGGACCTTTATCCAACTCCAAGCGCTGAGGGTTGCATGAAAGATGTTTCCCCAAAAGACATTTTTAGACCCATTACGAAACAATCTTTTTTTAAGGAGAGGGAGAATGTTGGGGGCACAAATATAGAGCTAGTCACTGCAAATAATCGTCTCCCGCCCTACCCCACGGGAAAGGCAAGGGTTATCTGAGAGTCGTGTGTAATGAAACCGTGTAAAAAAGAGAAGCTTCATGAAGTCCCCCCAAACTTTTTGGCATAGAACCTTCCTTCCCAAATATCAGCAATGCGTCGATTGTACGATCACAGCACTTGCCTTAACCTGCCTTCTGTTCGAGCCACTCACTGAGCTCTCGGGGGCCAACGACGGAGTCTCACCCCATGTCCCACAGCGCGCCAAGCACGTAGGGAAAGCCACTCACTTGGGGGGTGCTCCCAGACCCACACTGGCTCCCTGAGTCCAGTCCAGTCCAGTTCTTCACTCCCAGTCCCCTGACCAGTCCATCTGCGTGGGGGTAGCCCGGGAGAGCCCCAGTGAACCCTAAGGCACGGAGTTCCCCGAAGCGCCTCCCCCTGCTAGACTCTGCGTCTGCTCCCGCCCCGTCCCTGGGCAGTGCGAATGCTTTCCCGCCTCCCAGCCCCGAAGGTGGACGCTGGGAGCGGGAAGGACCTCAACTCCCGTCTTGGCTCTCCTCGGTGCCTAGAACACATCCGGCTCCGAGAAAGCTCCCGACGAAAGGGTGCGGCGACCCCAGACCTCACTCACAGTTGCCCTGATTCTCCAAGTGCCTCGCGGGTCAGGACGACAGAACGGGCAGGTCCCTGCCCCGGGAGGGGTCACAGAGGCTTACCCGCAGCCCGGGCCGGGAGACCAGAGGGCACAGCTCACTGCCGCTGCCTGTTCTGTCAGCCGGAGCCGACACGAGACGGTGCTGGGGCCCTGACAGGCTCCGGGAGGCGCACCGAGCTGGGGGCAAAGGGAGTGGGGTGCTCGGGCTCCACCCAGGGTGCAGTCAGTGCCCATGAGGAACGGGGGGCAAATGCTTTGTGAGGCGCTGGCGGGCGGCAGGAGCCTGGAAAGGTAGGGAGACATCCACCTGTGGCTCCGGGTGGTCGCCCAGTCGCCGCACACACCCCCCCGCCCCCAATGGCATCAAGAGGCCTGGGGGAGCAGGCGCCGCGCCCTGGGGCCAGGGGCAGAGCAGCACCCCGTGAGACGGGCGGCGTGCCTGGGGTGCTCATTAGGAAGCTGTGGCTGAAGCTGTGGGACCGGGAGCTCTTCAGTGATGATTAAAGGAGGGGTGTGCGCCCCAAAAGTCCCGGCTCCCGGACGTGATTGCTCCTACTTGGTAACATGGCAGCGGGGCTGGTGCCCGCCACCGCCGGCCTGGACTGGGCAGGCTCCGTGACCAGGCAGCGCTGGGCCTGTGGGACAAGGTGGCTGTGGCCCGCAGGCCTGGGGACGGCAGCACTGACAGCGGGGCCATGCGGAACCACCCTCCTGGCCGCCCCCCTGACCGCCTGTGCGTCCCGGGGACCAGGGCCTGAGCCCTGCCAGCGAGGGCTGACCTCCAGGTGCCCCGAGTCAACAGGGAGAAAGCGAGGGAGGCTGGGGAGGCTCCTCAGCTGCGGAGAAAGCTCTGCAAACAGAGCTGTTTTCGGGGTTAATCCGCATCCCCAGGAGGAGGCGGGCCTGCTCCGAAGGCTCAGAGTGAAGGAAAGGCTCCGTGCTGCCGGCCTGGGGCTGCTTTGGAGCGGCCCCACGTGCAGCCCCTCCGTGGCCGGCTTGTGTGACTCCTCAGAGGCGCTGCTGCTCCCCGCCCAGCTGATGGAGCTCAGCCGCCCGCTGCGACCCCGCCTCCCCGGCTGATGGTTGCTCTCAATTTCACTTCCCCAGCAGCCAGGGGACCCAGGGCTCTACCTCCTCTATGTGTATCGTGCCCTTGTGTGTTGTCTGGGCACCTACTATGCGCACGGCACCACACCTGCCATGCACTCAGCACCACACTTACCATGCACTCAGCACCACACCCACTGTGCGCACAGCACCACACCTACTGTGCACTCAGCACCACACCTACCGTGTACACAGCACCACACCTACCGTGCACTCAGCACCACACCTACTTTGCACTCAGCACCACACCTACCGTGCACACAGCACCACGCCTACCGTGCACTCAGCACCACACCTACCATGCGCACAGCACCACACCTACTGTGCATTCAGCACCACACCTGTGTGCACAGCACCACACCTACCATACACTCAGCATTACACCTACTATGCACTCAGCATCACAGCTCCCCATTCCTCTGCCTCCTGCTACTCTCCGCAGCCTCAGGAGAGCATGATCAGTTAGCCCTTGGGGGTGGGGTTAGGCAGGGAGTGGAGTGCCCAGCAGGGGACTGGTGAGAAGAGAAGAGAGGACCAGAAAGAGAGGGGCATGGCTGGTCCTTTCTCCCAGACCTGAGTCCACCTGGGAGCAGAGGGAGCCTGGCATGCGGGCTGTGCCCACGTGGGAGATATCACACACACTCAGATCGGAGCCCCGGTGAGGAAATGCAGGCTGAAATGCACCATTTCATAAGGGCAGCGCTGGGACCTGGTGGCGTCTGGATTTCTGCAAAGCTAGGGTCTCCCTTTGCCTGGCCAGGTCTTCATCCCTTCCCATGTCGGCCACGCCAGCCCTATCTCCCTGGGACCTCTGTGAGGACCCCCGGGGCGCGGGAGCCCTGGGAGGTGTGGGCATGGGGCTGGCAGGCTGAAGGGGGCTGTGCGTGGGGGCGGGCGTGGAGGCGCGCGCAGGCGGCTGGCGGGTCCGCAGCTGTCTCTGTGGGCCTCGCTGGGGAGGGAGAGACCGCTGCAAACAGAAAGGGGCGAGAACAGGGAGTGAGGGGCTGTTCTGTGCTCCCCCAATCCACAGGCGGCTTCAGGGGCGCCTCTGCTCCCCGCGCTCAGCTCGGCGGGCCACGCCCTGCGACCCCTCCCCAGGCCCCTCCGCACCCCACACCGATTCCCCGCAGACCAGACTGGGCAGTGGCCGTGGGGCAGGCGCGCAAACCACCAGGTCACCTTGGGTGGCCACCCGCTGCTGCCCGCCCTAATGAGGAGAGGCGGCCCGCTGTCCCCGCGCCTTGGCCGGAGGAGGAAGGGGCCTGAGAACCCCACTCCCAGCCCCACTCTGTCCTCCCAGGGCGGCTGCTTTCCAGCTGGTCCGTGGCCCAGCCCGCCCCCTCCACCGGGCCTCCGGACCCTCCTTCAGCCCGGAGAAGGGGTGCCCCGTGCGACCTCGGGCCCTCCCTCCCCCACACATGCTGTAGAGCAGCATGGCGGGTTGACAGCTAGGCAGATGTCTAACGGGAGGTGCGGGAGGGCCGGACAGGCGGTGTGTCCACCTGCTCCGAGTCCCTGAAAGACAGATCATCAGAACGGAAGGCCGAGCTCCCCACCTGCGCTGGCCCCACCAGGCTCACAGCTTACTGTGTTGGACCGAGCGGTGGTAATCCTGCCCCCCCATACCCCCAGCTCCTCCCCCTGGGCTTCACCAGAGAGAACCACCCCTCCGACGGGGGTCTTGCGGCCTCACTGCTCGGCGCTCCCAGGAGATGGAGTCAGTGACACCGGACTGGGGTGCGCAGCTGCCCTCTGCGGACCAGCGTGGACAGACGTTCTCCCAGCAAAGGTTGCACAGAGCGGTTTCTAGATCACTGCGCTGTTGCCGCCTGCCCACTGGGCTGCCTGACCGCCGCCTCCCTGGGGAAATGGAGATGCCACCGCGATGATCACGAGCCCTGGAGGAGGGACCCTGGGCACCTCATCTTGAGCTCCGCTGCGTCACGGCTGAGGTCCCTGACCCGGGGGACGGGCTTCCCTCATCGCTGCCGTCTGTGTCCACTCCCGCCCCCCGCTGCCCACAGCCCCGTGCTGGCTAGGGGCCTGGCTTTGTGCTTCAACCGTTTCCAATGCCTGTTGGCCTCCCCCCGGGAAGGCAGGGTCATCGCAAACAGCGCCGGTGACTTGGCCTGTGCTGCGTCCCACGGAGCGGACCTCAGGTTGGTGCAGCATAAGCACTCAGTGCCCGTGGACTTGGCTCAGGGACGGACGGACTTGCAGGGGGCACTGCCTCATCAGGAGAGAAAGGCGGCCTTCCTCCCCTCTTTGCTACCAAGAGGAGCCAAGGCCTGCGTCCCGGAGGTGTCAGGGAAATCAGCACAGCCTGGCCCGTCGCATCCTGGCAGCCGGGAGCCCCCGTGGCCCCCCGGATCCCCGTGGGGTTGAGGAGCCCGCCGCCTGTGGCTCTGGCCGATATCAATTTGCAGCCGCCGGGATGTGGCTTCACCCTATGCTGCGATCATAAATTAATCTCCTGGGATTAGAGTCTGTGTTTTAGTGACACTCCTGAGGCATTGTATTTACACATTAATAATAAAAGCAAAAAGTGAGACAAGTTCTGACAACTTTCAATAACATTCAGAAATGAAGTGTGAGGCGAGGAAGTGTCCTGAGTTAATTAAGGCGACTTGGGGCTGCCGGGGTGGGGTGCCCCCCGCCGCGCTCTGCTCCCCCACAGGGGCTGTTTCTGAAACCCGCTCCCCTTGTCTGTAGTGGGCCCGACACGCCCGCAGGAAAGGGGGCCCTGACGGTGTGCATGACCCTTCCCCAGGATTGTGGACGCTCCCTTGAGACAAAGAGCCCTGTGACCCCTCCCTGTGGGTAGCAGACAGTGTCCACCCCTGCCCCGTGCAAGTGGGGTGCTGCAGGAAGTGAAGGGGCGCCCTGCTCCTCGGGGAGGGGACAGCAGCTTGCCTGTCCTCTAGCAGCCGGCGGGGACTTCCCGACACTGACCTGACTAGACCTTCATTCCAGACCCAGAGGGAGACGGCTCCCCAACCCCTGGGCAGGCTCCTTAGGGGTGACGCCGGGCCCCCAGCCCAGGACTCAGGTGACTCAGCACCCCCTGCGCGTGCTCAGGCCCTTTTGCATTTTCATTTCTGCTTTAGCGTCTCCCAATTTCAGAATCGTTGGTTGACACAATGCAGAGCCTTTCTCGAAGGAGCGAGAGAAGGGGGACGGAGGAATTCTTTGTTTCTTTCTCGAGCCCCAGTGGACCGCTTGGCGTTGGGCAAGACAGGGAGACGAGGGAGAAACTCGGGGGAATGTTTTGGGTTGGACCCGTGGGCCCCTCCAGATTGGATCCGCTCAGAGCTCGGTCTTCACATCCCCACCCCCGCCAGTGTGTCGTGTTCTGTTCGTTTCAGGGGCACATGACTCCCTTTCCGCCCCACGGGGTGCCCCTTGACTTTTAGGGGGGTAGAGATGACGTCGGCAGCCCCGGGCTCTCTGCTACGCCGACCTGGATCTGGTCGAGCTCATCGCCGTCTGCCCTGCTCGGAGTCTGTTCGTCTGAGAAAGAGCGGGCACCAGGGCGCACGGAGGCGGGGTTCCAAAGAGAATCCGCGTTCCCACGGCAGCCTGAGCTTGCCAGCCCATGGGGTGACCCTGCCCCACCCTGAGCCTCTCGCCCGTGGCCCCTGGCACGGAGGGCTTCTCAGCAGGGTTCCCTGCAAGCACGCCATGTCGCGGGCAAGCACGTGCCACGAAGAACCGAGGGGTGGCTGTGCTTTCCCCGCACGTCTCAGGCCAGCCTGCGGCCGGGAAAAGTTCAAAAGAAGCGGCGGCACTGCATGGGCAGAAGCCCTCCCAGGGGACCCCACGTGCTCCCCCACACGGTCTCCTAGAGACTGACCCCTCTCCCAAGTCTTCTGTGCAGCCTAATCGCGAGTCTGTTTGCTCTAGATCAAAGGAACGTCACCTGACTTTCAGATGAAGGTCAGACGGAGGGATGCCGCTCTGGCTCAACTGCTGGAGAAAGGAGAAGTGCTCAGGCAGTGCAGGGACAGGACAGGGCGCAGGGCTAGAGCCGCCCGCTCAGCTAAAACCAGGAGCCTGTCTGCCCGGGGGGCTGGCCTGCAAAACCCAATCAGAAAGACCTTGGCTTTCCTCTGGAATCCCGGTGGGCAGGATGGTCACCCAGCATGCCTGGGGTGAACCCAGGAGCAACTGAGAAGGCAAATCTGGGTGTCCAGCCGAAGTCCTCCACCGCAGCTGAGCCAGGCACCTGGAATCTGCCTGGGGGTTTAAACGGCACCAAAGAGTTCATTCACTCGCAACAGCTCATAATAATTGTCAGTATTCTGTGACCCACCATGGAGAGAAGCTTCTGGAACGAACAGAGACATTGCTGTAGACCTAAAGTTGTCAATGAAAGAGGGGAGTGCAACACACGCCACTTTTTAAATAAATGCAGGTGGCATGGTCGCATCTGCTTCTTCGGGACCACAGGGGCTGGCGGTGGGGATTCAGGAGTGGAAGATACCAGGTACCCAAGACCTACCATGAGGTGTGGCCTGGGGAGCCCAGATTTCATGGCCAGGACCACCCCGTATCTTGTCACTCTTGTCCAGCATGGCAGGCCCCTCAAAGCCTCACTTGTTAAGGCATCAGAATAATGACCCCTGCAGGAGCCTCCATTGTTTGTTAGCCCTCATGAGACCTCCTAGGAGGGAAGGAAGACAAGGTTAACCTCACTGAATTCTAGAATCCGGAATTTAGGGGCTTTTAAAACGAGTTCTATAAAACAGCACTTGAGAACTTGCAGATTTGCTCAGCACGTGCAGTGTGATGTACACGTCCAGTTACAGTCTGGAGGCCATTGTCTGCAGTTGACTCTTGGTCGGAACACTTACTAGTTCTGTGACCTTGGACAAGTGACTTAACCTCTCATCCGCATTTCCTTATCTGTAAAGTGTGGTTGATAAGAACTGACCTCCCAGCAGTGCCGTGAGGTTATCGTGGTCATTAAATTAGTTGATTCATGCAAAATGTTTAGAAGCGTGCCTGACATTATTAGTAACAGGAGTAAGTTTAGTTTCAGTCCTGTCAGCTGATGAGGAGCTGGATTGAATGACAGCTCAACATTGGACTTCTTGGCCTTCTCTTTTCCGGACTGGGTGACTGAGACATTTACCCCAGCCCGATAAGGAGGAGAAAGTGTGTGTATACACAAGCACGTGTGCGCACACACGCACGTACACCTTTGCTCCTCTGCACAGAATTGCTAAGAGCTGACCTGAAAGGGAGAGAGAGCGTGTGTGTGTGTGTGTGTGTGTGTGATAACGTGTATGTCTACAGTCACAAAGCTCCCCAATCTTATCACCGCCAGCCCCTGCCCTCTCCAGCCCCGTGCACCCAGAGGCACTGACCTTCAACATGCAGACTCAACCCCACCGGAAGTTGTGCATCAGCAGCCGAACCCACCGGAAGTGGAGGGTCTGTAATGTGCCTCATGTCCTGCTGCTGGGTCACCAATGGGCCAGCAGAGATGAACCTTTCCTATCATTGCTCACCTCGTTTTCCTGGCGACAGCAGCTGGATCATGTCCAGGCCTGAATTTGCACTGTGTCCTCTTCTGGAACTGTCACCCTGCCCAAAATCTCTATCCCAGAACCGCCCATCGTAACTCTCCTATACCAATCCTTTTCCCAAATAAACAGAACTTGGTCTTAAGACCTAGCCCTTGGCCTGGAGTGTAGCTGAAATGTCCGAAACGCTCCACTGCCTGCACTCTGGAGGAGCAACGTGTTGCCGTCCGCCTTACTATGACCACCACCGTCTGTGGCGTCTCCCCATACCGAGCTGGACTTACTAGCTGACCCTTTTTGAGTCCAGGACATTGATTTGGACCATTGGAAACGTTCCCTAGAGGGGTGGGCTCCGCTAGTCCCACCCTGACTAGTTAGCTTCCTTCTCTTTCCCTATTGGTTCATGGATTAGGTTGGTACATGCCCCGTGGCCAACACCTGGGGGTTGTGGGAACTAAAACTAAGTCTTCAACATGCATTTTGTCTGAGCCCCCCACCCACTTGATGTCTCCACTAGGATACTTGCGAGACACACCAAACTCAGCAGTCCAAGACCAAACCCATGACATGTGGCCCCCGAGTCACATCCCCCTGCTGCTCTGACGCCCCTCCACCCTGCAGCCAGAGCGATGGTTTCAAAACGGCAGCTGCTCATCACACACACCCCCGAAAACCCGATTAGCCTCGCATTGTCCTCAGGGTAAGGGCCACACCCTCAACAAGGGCTCCGTCGTGCTGTCTGGCCCCTGCTGCCTTTCCAGCCCTACCTGGCCTCACGCCTCCATCTCCCTTGCTCTGCTGCCCCACGCGGGTCACAGCACGCAGGGCACTTGGCAGGGAGTGAGGGAGCGACGCCCCTGCCGGACGCACGAGGCTGCTTATGGGGGCTCTGGATTGGCATCCTGGCCTTTTTTCAGTCCCCCCAAAATACACCGTCCCCCCTCCTACCGCTAGGCTGTTGCTCATGCCCCTGGGGATTCTCCTGCTCTCTCTCTTTACCCAGTGATCTGCCCTTTATCCCTCAGATTCCAGGCATCACCCCCTTGGAGAAGCTGCCACCTTTCCAACCTGTTGGGACCAGTTCCTTTGGGATGAGCTCCAACAGACCCCTCCCACTGTCCTCAGGCTGAGCTCACCTCCTAAGCCTACACTCACCTGGGTAACTCTCATCCTGTTAGGGGCTCCCTTAGAGCAGAAGCCATGTCCACTTTTCCTCTCCTGTGTATCTCCAGAACTTAACACAGTGTCGGGCACATAATAGCTGATCATTAAATATTTATTGAGGACCTACTGCGTGCAGGCTGCTGCACAGTGGGTGGTAGTGTCTGGACTTTATAATTGGAACAACTTAAGCTTCCCAGAGGCGTGATTAAGCACGTCAACAAGAAAAATATTCTGTTCCATTTAATTATGCATTTTCATTTTAAAATAGAAGTCTTTATTAAAACAACAAAGCATAAATATTAAAGAATGCATTTAAATAACTTGTGTAATTTAGTGCAAGCTTTAAAGGTGCATAAACACTGAAATGCAATTCAATGCCTTTTTTCATCATTTTCCATCATTATCTCTACTTCATCTAATCTTGTCTCTGAACCTAGGTTGAAGAAGAAGTAATTCACTCCGACTTCCCAAATTTTGTCTGAAAACCTGCTAAGGCTTGTCCACAACTCCAGCAGGTTTCTGGCCTCCGAGGCTTTAGATCAGATCGTAGCAAAAAGCCGTTACAGGTTGTTCGCCTCTGTGCACCACTGGGGGCGGGGAGGGGGGCTTCTCCGGTCTTAAAGGGAGAAGGCCCTTGTCCTAAGAGTAAACACTTGGGATCCACCCTGCCACCGCTCTCTGCCTGGTCCTGCAGAACATGTCAGATGGCTGAGAGCTGCCAGAGCACGGCTGTCACACCAGGAGCCAGGCACCGTCACTCACCTGCATTCCCCACACCAGCGCCAGGAAGGGGCAGGCTTTGTGTGCAACCTGCTCCTCCACTGCAGGGGTTCCTGACCAGGCACTTGTCCTCGAGGCCAGTTAGACGCCGCCCTAACAATGACAGCGCCTCCCGCGCCCCTGAACTGGATGCTGCGAACACGACCGAGCCGAGCCCAGGAGGGTCTCTGAGGAGCCCAGTGTCACCCTACGCAGGGTGTGGCCACCGCCCCGGGGGTGAACGGCTCTAGCCGCCCAGGAGGACCTCCTTCTGCGCTTACCCTTCCTCACAGGCGGTCGGCAGGGCCGCGCTCCCGGGCGCAGGCGAGGGGCCCGACTGGCGGTGGGGGCTGGGGACAAGGCGGACGGCGGGCAGGCCGTGCGAGGGCTTGCCTTTCGTCACCATCATGGCGGTTAATGCACGTTTGATGTTTAATGTATGAACCAGAGGTGACTTCAAATTTGTGGGCCTTTTCTAAATAGTGTTTTAATCTAAACTTTTAAAAAAATAGAGGTTCACACACTCTGCGAGTCAGACAGGAGGGAGGGGAAAAGCAAAGCTAGGTGTGAGAGCCAGTGTGAGAGCGGGCTTTTGTTCCGGCCTTTATTGAGGTTTTACCTCTAATCTCTCCCTTTTTGATGCAATTTGAGATTAAGGAAATGAAAGGCAAGGCTGAGGGCGAATGGTTTTACAAACAGGACAGCCCCGGGGCCCTCAGAAGACAGTTTTGTAAGAGGCTTTGGGCTTGGAGCCCTAGAAAGGACGGAGATGGGGGTGGTGGCAGTGCCCCTGGGTGCTCAGGAATGAGGCACCTGGATGGGAACTGACCTCCCGGGTCCCTGTAGGAGGTGAGGGGGTCGCAGCACAGGTGACCACCTGTGGCACGAGCCCCAGAGCATTCTGGGCCATGGGTGTGTGGCTTGACCTCAGGCAGGACATTTCCCCTCTCAGGACCTCTTCCCTGCACCTTGATGGCCAGCTCCTTAGGCCAAATCAGCAATTTCAAACAGGCAGCCTCGGGGGGTGATGGGAGACCCCAGGGAGGGACCCTGGCCCATAGCACCTCTTCCACAGAGCGTCACCACTCTTGCTTCGTTTGTAAATAAGGGTTCTACGTAAGATTTCTCTTAAAGGAAGGCTTCCCACTTAAAAACACGGAGAGGTACAAGAGCAGCTGATCCTTGCGATGCTTTCCAGCCCAAGTCCAGAAGGGTAGGTGTGTAGAAAAGTCACCCAAATCATGTCCTCAACACAACAACCCTCTAACATGGGCAACGCCAACAGAGCAGCAGGCGACAGGCCCCCCAGCCACGCTGCTGGAGACCCACGTGCGGTGGGGTCAGGGTGTCTCCCCTGGAGCTCATTTGGTCCAGTTCAGGGGCAGGAAGGGCACCTCAGCAAGGCTAAGGCTTCGGAGAAGATGCCAAGCACCAGGCAGGTGGGGTCTGCAGGTGAGCAGAGTGGAGGGGCACAGGCCACAGGACCTCAAGGGGGTTTACTGCGGGGTCGCTGTGTAGATCCGGGAAATGGAAGGGAGGAAGGGAGGGAGGGAATTGAGTGGAGGAAGAAAGTCTCTTCAGTAAAATGGGGGGATTCCTCGAGTTCTCTTCCGCCACTACCACTTTATGTTATTGATTCGTCCCCCTCTCGTCACACGGCTGGTCCAGGGAGAGACCACTGCGAAAGGAGACAGACAGACGCGACTGGGCGCGTAAGCAACGGTGGCTTCCAGAAGGACCACGCGGCAAGTTCAGCACAAGGGTCCTTAGGGACCCGCAGCAGGCGGGCAGGACGGGGGTCCGTGGGAGGGGGCCGCGAGGACTGCCTTCAGAGCCCCGGGGACAGTCCCACACTGACAAGCGGCTCCACCTGGGATGCGTGCTAGACAAGGGGAGGCCCAGGCCGCTCTGCGGGGTGGGGGTGGGGGGTGACAGGAAGGGCTCCCTCGGCGGGAAGCACGGGGCTTCCTCCCTAGAAACTGCTCTGTTCTGAGTCAACAGGAGCGGTTCAAAGTGACTGCCACAGAGTGGCACTCCGTGTCCTCAAACCCAGAGCTGCTCGCCCACCCGCCTCCCCCCTGCCCCCGCGTCTCGCCCCCGCGTCTCCCCTCCAACCCGGCTCCTCCTGCCCAACCTCAGCCCTGGGTCCCTGCTTATCCAGCAGGAACGGGTGGGGGCACCTCCTGCTCCCACCCAGTGAAAGTCTCACTAGCCCTGTGACGCTCCTCTGTGATCTCCTTACAGATCTGGTCTTCAGAGGGAATCATAATGCCTTGTACCAACTGCACTCCCCACCCACTTGCCTTTTAAAATTCCCTTTCTTAGGTTGCACTCACCAAACAGTATTTTCTGGAAGGAGGCAGAGCTGCTCTTCTCCGTGGTGGCAATGCCAGACTTGAGTATTGTGCACGATTCTCACAGTTAGAGGGATGGAAGACGAGGCTTGGTCATCAGAGGGTGACTAGGGTGGCACGGGCACGTGGAATCGCAGCTCCGGAAGGGCGCAGGAGGAAGTAGGTTTAGCCAGAGGTACAGGGTGGATGTGAGTGTTTCAAAGCCTGCAGGACTCTTCCCAGGAAGAGGGACAGTACGAACCGTTGCCCCCAAATGAGAACAACAGCAAAGGGGCACAAGTTACAGGATAGATCATTTTATCTCCATCTTTTTTGAAAAAGGAATTTTAATATAAAAATGGCTGGAAATGAGGTGGAGGCCTTAGGAGACAGAGGACGGATGAGTTCTCCTTGGGAGACTTGTCAGCCGGGGCTCCGGGGTAATTTTAAAGGAATTCAGTAGGAGTTGTGGAGCTCGGCCCAAGCTCTTCTATTTTTCATTTTTAATTCTAGTTGGTGTAGAATATTATTGTATTAGTTTCATGCGCACAGCATAGTGATCAGACATTTACCTTTCTTACAAAGTGACCACCACCACGAGTCTAGCACGCATCTGACACCACACATTGTTACCATAGCGTTGATACTGTCCCCTGTGCTGTACTTCCCATCCCCACGACTCACCCTACAACTGGAGTTTATACTTCTCTATCTCCTCCCCTTGGCTGCCCACACCCTCTCCGGCAACCACCGATTTGTTCTCTGTATCTACGGGTTTGTTTCTGTCAGTTTGTTCATTTTTGTTCATCAGATTCTCCATCTAAGTGAAATCATACAACATTTGTCTTTCTCTGTCCAACTTATTTTACTTAACATAGTATCTTCTAGATTCATCCATGTCACAAATGTTAGGATTTTATTCTTTTTCATGGGTGACTAATATTCCATTGCGTATATATTCCACATCTTCTTTATCTAGTTGTCTATTGATGGCCATTTAAGTTGCTTCCATATCTTGATTATTGTAAATAATGCTACAATGAACATAAGAGAGTGTGCACGCACGCGTGTGTGTGTGTGTGTGTGTATTTTTTGAGGTAGTGTTTTCATTTCCTTCAGATAAACACCCAGAACTGGAATTGCTGGGTCATAGGGTAGTTTTATTTTTAATTTTTTGAGGAATCTTTCTATTTTTTCCATAGTGCCCACAACAATTTGCAGTCCTACCTACAGTGCACGAGGGTTCCCTTTTCCCCACATTCTCACCAACACTTGTTATTTCATGTCTTTTTGAGAATAGCCATTCCGACAGGGGTGAGGTGATAGCTCACTGCGGTTTTAATGTCCATTTCCCTGATCATTGGTGATATTGAGCGTCTTTTCATGGGTCGGTTGGCCATGGTTACGTGGTCCTCTTCGGAGAAATGTCTATTCAGGTCCTCTGTCCATTTTTTGATTGGATTGTTTGTGTTTTTGCTGTTGAGTGAGCCCAAGCTCTTTAAGGCACTGCCCGCCCTCCACCATGCATGACTTTCTTTGCAGATCAAACTAAGCTGACTTATCACTCCTCTCTCCCAGATGCTCCCCCGAGCTCTCCAGAGGCCCCTCCAGACCCAGCCAGAGGAAGGCTCCTCGCAGGAGGGACTCTGAGCCTCCCTGCTCTGTCCTGCCCACGACCAGTGTGCTCAGTCCTCCCCACACGAGAGCCACCACATCTCTCCCAGGCACACCAGGCGCGTCCCACATTAAACTGTGTGACATTGTGATTCATAATAGGAAGTATATATTAGGTCCTCTGGCACAGAGCTCCTAAAACCCTTGGAATTTCTTAAGTGATGAGAACAACAGCGGTGTCTTTTGTTATGTTAATGAGGTTGCTTTTGGAAAGCCCCAGGGTCACCTAAAGATGGGGGGTGGTTGCCACGGGAACCAACATTGTGATTAGAGGGTTGGAACTCTCAGCCCACCCCTTCCCCTTGAGTTCAATGGCCAGTGATGCAGTCAGTCATGCCCATATAATCAAAGCCTCCCTGAAAACCCAGAAGGACAGAAGAGCGGCCAGGTGGGTGACCACTTGGGCGTTTGTGGGGAGGCACCCTGCTCAGAGAGGGCAGGGGGGCCCACGCCCCTTCCCCCGGCCCGGGCCTGTGCATCTCTTCCATCTGGCTATTCCCTGAGTTACAGCCTTTTATAATGACCTGGTAATCCAGTCAGTAAAATGTCTGACTTCTGTGAGCCTCTAGCAGATGAAGGGAGCCCGAGGATGGGTCGCTGGAACCTCCAATCTATAGCCAGAAGCACGGGTGACAACCTGGACTGGCAACCTGTGTCTGAGGTGGGGTGGGGGGTGCGGTCTTGCAGGACTGCCGTCACCCCGTGGGGTCTGACGTCATCTCCAGGTTGATGGGGTCAGAACGGAGTTGACTGGTGCTGTGGGGAAATGGCCCCTTCCGGCCCCCGTACACGTGCCAGACTTGAGTGTCAGAACTTCCACACCGCAAATGCAAACTACGAGAAAGAGCCTGGTGTCCCTCCTCTCGGTGGTTTGCAGGGGGACCGGCCTCTTACTTCCTCTCCAAGCTCAGCTCTCAAAGGTTGCGCCTCCAGAAACCGCGGTTCGTCCGCCCTGGGAGTTAACCATTCGCCCTCGACTACAAAGACCTGTGTTTCCAGCCCGTCTGCACGGCCCCCACATCCGTCGTTTTAATCGCAGCCCCTCACCTGCTCTGAGATGTTACCTTTAAACGGCAAACTTTTCTGGAAAGGCAGAGAGCAAAATGGATTCAATCCAAGAGAACTAATCCCCCCGAATCCAAATCTTCCACATGGGGGTGATGATAAACAGATGCCGCTGAAAGGTCAACCACAGACAGTACGGAGTCATTATTAGATAACATCAGCCGTGGCCTCATTGCCCAGACCTGCAGACCAAAACGGTTGCTAACAAGAGGAGAGTCCCCTACTTTGCAGGAAGAAAGACCAGCTCTGATGAAGGGAGCAAATATTCCAGACCAGCCCTCTGCATCAACAGTTTGCGTGGTGGTAGCAACGGTTTGCACTTCCCGGTGCCGACCTCTGCAGCCCCTGCAGCCCCTTAGCACCGGGCTAAGCAAGCCTTTTCCTTAGCAAATGGGATGGGACCTTGCCTGTTACGGGCAGGGTACTGAGCCCACTGGAGGGTGATTTTCTTACTGTCACTTCTTAGGGCTTCGGGTCAGAGGCCCGGATTCCTGGCTCTCTGACGAGACCACGGGACTTAAAGAGGAGCCACGTATGAGTGAGTCACCTGGCGGCAAAGAACTGCGTAGCCCGAGGCTCTCTGGGTTCCCCAGGAGCCTGCCCCGAAGGTGCTGGTTAGCAGGGCAGCCCCTCCTCACCAGCTGCTCTCACCAGGCGGCTTTGAGCAGCTTCCTCGGGTTGGGCGCCCCTGAACTTCCCACAAGGAGCCCCTCAGCCTCCAAAGAGGGACTAGACGTTGCCAGCCGTCAGAGGAGAGCTGAAAACGCAGCCCCCTCCCCCGACCTCCCTCCCCTGCGTTGCCCCTCCTCCGCCAGCCCAGACGCGTGTGTGGCACGTCAGGCTCCAGACAGGCCGCTGCCCAGGCGGGAGGGCTCCGGCGAAGCCAAGCCTCAGCCCCTCATCCACCAAGTGTCCAAGTAAGGGCTCTCCACAGTATGAAAGGGGGGTCCGTAACACTCGCTTGAGGAACAGGCACAATCAAGCCGAGGTGCAGGTTACCCTACTGAGCAAGGTTATTATGATCAGACCACAGAACACACGCAAACGCTTATCATAGTGCTTGGTACACAGCAACTTACAAAAAAGCAACCCCCCCATCATTTCATGATCATCAGTACCCCCCCTTTCCAAATTCCAGGAGTAGCCTGCACGTCACCCCACCTCTGGTAGGCCCGTCACCGTCGTCACTCCGAACCCCGCGGGGCTGGCAGGACGTAAGTCACCGCAGCATTTGGGGTAGCTGTCTGGCAGCGTGCCCGCCGACTCGCGTGAAAACAGAACTGTGTGAGGTCATGGCATGTCCTTGGGAAAGGGACTGGCGCCCTTCTCGTGCCAAGTCCGAAGGATCATCACCCAGCCCTCTCCGGGCCGTTCCAGACAACGGATCTGATTAGTCTAACGAAGCACTGACCACTCCGTGGCCCCCGCGCCCGTGCTCCGGGGGCACCAGGCTGGATCCAGGGTGGCCCCCACATGGGCCTGATAATTAAAACAGTTTCTGCCGGGCTGACGGCGTCCGCCATTCCTCTGCCCCATTACTGGCGATGCAAACAATAAATAATTTAATAGCCCAGGTTGAGTAGAATCTGGTTCCAAAACAAAGTGTTTTAATTCTCCAGTGTGCCTGCTCTCAGCATTACTGTAATTCCATTTCCCTTCACTTGACTGGGCCTTTTGCTGCTTTTGTGGTGTCTCGTATTTCTCCCCAAGTTTTCCCCACGGGGCGCTGGCAGCTGCATTACAGCGGGCAGGTCGCCGGCCTGACATCACTCACCGCTCAGAGCGGGTGCTCCTTACCCCCCCACCCCCACCCCGGGCTGCCGTCTGGGCGGCAGGAAGATCGGTCCGTGTGGCCGCAGGCGGGGCACCTGAGCTGTCCCCTGCCCCTTGGCTCTCCCCTCCTGTGACCTCCTTCCCATCTCCGGCAGCCCGTGAGGAAAGGTCTGGGGGACCGGGGCCCGGGGGCGGTGCAAGGAAACAGCCTGCACCTGCTCAGCCCCGTGGGGTTGGGTCTGCCTCCTCACCACACGCCCCTCCTGACGACAGACCCCCAGCACGCGCACAGATTAGACTTGGCTTTCAAGGGAGAGCCAGAACCCTCCCCGGGCCGAGGAAAGGCCGCTCCCAGCCCCGCCCGCACCCCCTGCTAGCTCCGCCCCCCGCCTGCACCCCCTGCTCAGCTCCCCCCGAATGTGCTGATGTGAGAGTCTGGTGCCCTTGCGGGGAGTCCGGGGCCGGGGCGCAGCTGCCGGAGGAGCCGGGGAGGGGACGCACCAGTGGAGCTTTCGTTTAAATACAGAGCAGGAAGCATTGTGCTCCATTGATTACAATGTTTTTTTCTGAATGTTGTGACATTTGCAGGAAGGCTAATTTATTCAAGCATGGAAATCTTTAAAAACTTAATTAAGTTATTTCTGTGATTTTTTCCATGCCGTATTGTTTCGAGTTTACATTTACTTTCATCCTTGCTAATAAAAAAATAGAAAAAGTGGGGAGGGGGTGTGGGGGAGGGAAGAAAACGAGAAAAATGATCTCGCAGGACTCTTTCTGGGTGCTCCTTCTCCCGCAGGAGGCCTCAGAGCACCAGGGCATGACAGGGACGGAGAAGTATGTCACCTCAGGTCAGGGTCCCACCTCCGTGAGCAGTGGGGCGGGATTAATGCAGAATCCTGGCCTCCTGCCCCAGGCACTGCGGCTCCTGCAGCAAGTGTGAACTTGGGGGTGATTTTCATGTGACATGTCGATGCCGCCCCTTGCGGGGTACCATGGGAGGCAGGGTGGGACAGTTAAGGAAGCAGGATGGGGTTCGGAGCGCCAGGCCCAGTTCTGTACAGGGCCAGTTGCCGGAACGGTGGTGTCCCGGGCAGCTTTGAAATGGGAGTGCAGGCCCCCTCACAGGCCCGGGTTCTCTAACCTGGGCCCCAAGTCCCTGCAGCCTGTGTCCACTGCTTTCTCCTGCAGAGAGTGCCAAGGACACCGCATACCTTCACTTAATGGTAGACTGGCTAATGGCCCTCCCTGAGTCACACTAGTCTGTGGGGGACCAAGATGCTGGGGCAGGGGTGGGACAGAGCAAGGAGTGCCGTGAGTCCAGGAACACAGAGGTGACAATTCCCGTTAGAGACATAAAGCCCGTGCTGGCAGGAAGGACCTGGAGCGATTCTGTAGTCCCCGTCACTTTGTGCAAACACAGCAATGACAGGGCTCTGGTTAAGTTCGGTCCCCCAGGGGACTGGTGGGATGACTGGGGTGGGGGGGGCAGTGAGCAGGAAGCAGGGGGCGCGGGGTTGCGTGTTGGCACCCGTCTGGCCAGGGCAGCAGCACCTCTGGGCTGCTGACGCCGGACGGCTGGGCAGGTGGGGCCGGAAGAGCTGCCTGAGCGACACGGGCGAGAGGAATCGGTGCGTGGGCTCGTCCACAGAGAAGGGCCTGGCTGACAGGGGCGAGCGCAGAGAGCGGGCTCCGGAGCCCCGTGGAAGGCCTCCCAAGCCCAGGACGAGGCGTCGGGAGGGGTGGGGACGGGGAGAGAGATGCGACCTCCCCCACGAGGGGTGGGGACCTCCCCCAGGAGGGGAAACGAAGACAGCAGCGTCCCAGCCAGTGCCACAGCGCGTGCACCGCCTTCCTCCCGGGTTTCCTGGCTCAGAAGCCTTCCTGCCGGCGGCCCCGACTCAGCCGATGGCAACCAGGACCTCCATCAAGGGTCTCCCCAAGTTTCCATCCCCGGGGCTTCAGCCTTAATCCCAAAGCTGCCTCACGGAGGAACGGCAGCCCCCACGGACGTGTCTGGAGTCGCTCTCTGGTGACAAAGAAAGCCTTCCCATGCACACGAGACGCTACATGTCCCACCCCTGTCCCTAATGAAGTCCCTGCGTTGTCCGAGACATCACCCGGTCGTCTGCATTCTGATGACATGTGCACATATTATCTTTTAAGTCATTAGTCTCCGCCTGATATTGTGAGTCAAGAACTTTAATAGGAGAAATTTATGGCTTGTCTCCTCCAATCAACACAGTAATTCATGGTTGTGTTGAGTGCACTACACTAATGGATATTGCTTTCAACTGGGTGTTGGGCTTTTTTCCTCCTCAAATTCATTAGCTAGTTCGTCCTGCTCTGTCCACGAGCAGCCGCCACTGCCCTCTGCCTGTGCTGTCCTCTAAGACGGTGGGTCTCCAGGTATGGTCCTTAAGAGGCCTCAGGTGGCCTGCCAGCTAACCCAAACGGGAAGTCACACGAAAGTGCCTTTTCTTCAAGTGCAATCCTCAGAACACATTTAAGTCAATATTAAAAAGGCCCAAAATGAACATTTTCAACGCCGTAAGCACGGTAATGGTTATTGACCCAGGCACGAGTTTTCCCTGGACCGTTCTGCAGGAATAAGGCTTCTGCAGTAATAAGCGAGCACAAGCGAGACACCTGGAGCCTGGAACCTTCTGCTCTGCTGCTGAGGTCTGGGGGTGGTGGGGGAGGGGTGGGGAAGGGTTCCTGTTTGTGCAGGTTATGGAAGCCTCGGCCTTGAGTAAGGCCACCAGAACACGGGGGCTCAGAGAGAAATGTCTCCGGCTGTCAGTCCAGCTGTGTCATTCCAATACCAGGAGTGGACAAAGAAGTAAAAAGAAAAGAAATCGGTGCAGATGGAGGAGACGTTCATCGACTCGTTCTGTGGAAGCAGGAACCCAGAGGCTGAGGCTGTGTGGCCACCCCGACCCGCTGCGGGCACCAACACGGGGCTGGGCCCGTGCCGATGGCGCAGGACGCCGCGCACCGCAACTACGGCCACCCAGGCCCTGAGGCTTCGGCACTCACCCTCTAAGGGAAAGGGTGACATCCCCACAAAGGCTCTCTGGGCACGTTACCCACTGGCAGAGTTTCTCCCATGGCAACAGGACGTGGGCGTGGGGACCGCTGGCGCCCTGGTTGCCGGTGGCGGTGCCCCTGCTGCGCGGCCTGCATGGCGCACGTGTGCCGTTCTGTGATCCCACCGCTACTTGAGGTCCGGGCTCTGGAGAGGACACTTAGCGCTCTGCCACCGTCAAGGTGACCCGTTGGCCTTCTAATGGCTGTTTTGTTTCGGGACTGGCCTGCACTTCTGTCCTCCGTGACCCATCTTGTCCTGGGTGTGACGGCCAGAGCTCCGTGGCCCCGCACGGCCTGCTGTTCCCACCAGAACAAACCTGGTGCTCTTTGTCTCCCTCCCGCCGCCACCCCCCAACCCTTGCATGTGACACTGGACTTCGGGGCCCTCGGGTTTTCCCTCCTCCTTCTCCCCCTCTTCTACACCGGTGGTTCCTAAACTTCAGTGTGCATCAGAGTCACCGGAGGAGCTCATGGGAACCCACAGTGGGGACCAAGTGACAGCCTCTGCTCTGAGGGGTGGCAGAGGGGTGTTGGAGGGTGCTGCCGGCCCAGGGACCATCCCTCAGAGCCCCCACTCCACGTCTAGGAGCCCGACTTCCTCCTGTCCAGGCAGCCTGGGCCACCAGGGAAGCCAGCATCTTTCTGGATGCACCTGACCTTTGAGTGGCGCCCAGGGGCTGTGTCCTCCTCACCCCCAGTCACAGACACCCTGGCCTCACCTTTGCTTCTTCTCTGACGACACTGCCGCCCCGCCCCAGCGCCCGGAAACTTCCCCGTCGGCCCACACGGCTGGCTTTTTGCCGTTCGCTTTTCTCTCCCTCCCGCGCTCCTTCGCATCCATCTCTGTCTGCCAGACCCTCACGCAGGGGCTTCCGCTGGCATCTCCCCGCCATCCTCATCCATCTAACTGCGATGTTTACCTTTCTACAGCCCAGCGCGTTCGTACGGTTCCTCCTACTTCAGCCAAACAAGGATTTTCCTCTCAAATCTACTCACAGTTCGACTGTGCGGAGCAGGAGGGGTGGACGCTGTGCTCATTGCCGTGACCCCTCTCGAGGCCGCTTAGTCATCACGAACAAAGCAGGATTTCGGCAGAAACAGAGAGCAGACAAACCAGAACCCTGTCTGGGGCCACCTGTCCCACTCGGGGACAGACGAGAAAACAAACAGGCCGTTGGGTGGAGTCCCTCTAATAATTTTGCTCTGACTTGCAAGCCCCTCCCGGAGGCCTTGTGATGGGCATTTATTTGCAATACTCAAGGACCAAGAGAAAAACAAGATACGCATGCTCCTTCCTGGAGCACAAGCCCTTGACCCCTGGGAAGGGTGGTGGTGGAGAGCACACAGGCCGGTCTGGGGGAGCCTGGGTTGAAGCCCAGCTCTGGCCCTGATTAAACATAATCATGAACCAAGACCGCACCTCTCTAATCCCCAGTGTCCCCGTCTGCAAAATGGGCATGAGATCCAGGGCAATGTCCAGAGAATTAAACGGGGTACCATGCCTGTCCTTAACCCTGCAGCTCACGCACAGAAGACTCGGTAATGCTGTTAACGTTATTATCCTCAAGGTGCAGCAATCCCGGGGCCTCAGAATCTGGATTCAGGGGTGGAGCAAACTCACGGGTGGGTCATTTCCGTCCAACACTGACCCCACAGTGGACTAGCCAACCCTGGGGTGTCTCCATTAGACAATAGCCCTTCCTCATTTTGCCCTAAGCAGTCAATCCCCCAGCACTTAACTTAAAAGCTTTGTGCTTTGGTTTTTTGCCTTGTTTTGTTTTTTAAATAGAAAAAAAATCCTATTCTTGTCTGTCCAGTGATTTCTTTCCAGCAAAAGAGCAAGTCAGCACTAGAATTGTCCTTGGTCAGCAGAACGTATGTTGCAGCGGGAGAACTTCGGAGAGTTCGAGAAGGCCCTAATGAGAAGGGAAGTGAGGGGTTGGCTGTGCGCCAGCCAATTTCCCAGGTCTCCCAGAGATTCCTGAGGAATAATTTCGCCTCTTTCCATCCACATCGACTCCATTCCCTGCCACCCATAGAATCCACCTGTAGGACAGGTCGGGGACGCGAGAGAAGTCAGATCCAGGGAAAGCAATTCTCCTGCTCGCAGCCTGGGGTCTGATGACCGCAGTTTGAGCCCTCCTGGAGGACACTGGGACCATTTCTTTGACGACCTATATTTTGTGCCTGTGGCTTTTTCCACAGCAGGAGAAGTTTGGGTCATCTCACCAGCCACCCACCCATCGTCAAGGTGCGGTCCTGAGCGTCCTGCCCAGGACCTGTCAGCACAGGGAGGACAGGCCAAGCCCTGTTAGCCGTTCATTCCCTGAAGGACACCCTCTCTTATACCTGCCGTGTCACCACTAGCAGTGTGTGGTGGACACCTGTCCTATCAGCTGGGGCAGCCAGAGTGACTTCACAGTGAATCCTGGCCTTTCAGGTTCTAAAACTGCAGGGCTCCCCGGCTGCCCCCATCTCTACCTCCAGAAACCTGGAAATCGGTGCAGAAAGAACACAGGCAGTGGACCAGGTTGTTCTGATTTAAAGTCCGGGCTCTGCCACTGTGATGAATTAGCAAGCCACTTAATCTCATCGTGCATCCCTGTACTCACCTGGGATAGGGGAATAAGGGTTCATACACCACAGAACTGTTCTGAGGAGCAAGTGTGTTCTGTGAAAGCAACTAATGCGAGTGTATAGTCGGGACCCGTGCTCTATTGGGCTCATTACCCATAAACTGCGGCTCGTTATTTAAAGTAAGTTGTAATACTGCTAAGTTTGTGACTGGAGTTGGAAAAGGGTCAAATTCAGCAACCGAAGCACCTTCCTGAGTGTGTTATCCTGAGTGTGTTAGAAGCAAGTCCAAAGCTAGGCTGCTCTAGCTCCCCGGCTCCTCTTCAAATGCATTTGTATTCCTGCCGTGAGCTGGCCCGTGCATACGGAACACGTTTCCTTGGGTGTCTCACCATCAACGTTTTCATTTCTGCTTAGTGTCAGGGGCTTCGCCCCCCGCTGGCCTGCCAGAGCCCCAGCCCGCCTCTGTGTGGGCGTGTTTGGTTCCTTCATTTCCTGATCAGCCAGGAAGCCTTCCACCGCAGGGGCTGTGGGAGGATGGGCCTGGAGGGCAGTTCAATACGCTTTGCATTTTGGAGAAGGGTGAATCGAGCCCCACCTCACACACAGGTCCCCTCTTTCCCTTTCTAGTACCTGTGGCTGCCTGGGGATCGAATGCAGGCTTCTTCTCACCCCAGCTTTTCTACCTGCCCCACATGTGGATTTGCTGAATCCGCCAATAAACACGAAGGAGTTAGCCGCCACGCCCGGCGCTCAGGCTCTCAGCAAGCTGAGCATGACTCCGGGAAGATGAGCTTCTGCGTAACAGAGTGTAGTAACTCCTAGTGTTGGCAAATGGGCAGCGAACCGGACGTGCAAATCGGTCTCACACTTCAGGTGGGGGGTAAGGAGGGAAATTAGCCAATATGTAACAAGAGCGTTTGAAACACGGATTCCGCTTCTAAGAAAATGTCCTTAAAAATCACCAGAAACGTAGGCACATATCATGATACAAAGATGTTCATTGCAGTAGTATTTACAATGGTGCAAATTTGCAACCTCAAAATCCAACAATAGTCACCATATATGAGTATATATCCACAGAATTAAACACAATGAGACCATTTTTAAAAACATAGAGTGGTGTTTAATAGGATGGGAATGGGCTCATGATATAATCTGATGTGAAAAAAAGATCATAAAAATGCAAATATAATTCCAATTTTATTTTAAATTTGTATAGATAAAAAAAAAAAAAAGATTGGAGGGAAATTCCCTGACCTAGTAGTGACAGTAATTCTCTTTGGTGGTGTGCCTGCGAGTGAGATCCGAATTTCTGTAGTTTCTATTTCCTATGACAAACGTGTTATCTCAGAAACGAGCCGCAACCAGGTAAGCACAGTGATGCCTTTGCCTCCTGCATGCAAGACCGCCGCCGTAGCTGAGGCTGGCTTCTCCAGGAGCCGTCCTCAACCTTGGCCTCTTCGGGCGGGGCAGAGGAGATGCCGTCTGGCCCCAGGTGGCCTGGTTCCAGTCTCTGACAACCATATGACCAAACACACTGAAGGTTGCCTGCATGGACAGAGCTGACCTGGCGGTGACCTCCGGCAGCCCTGCCGTGCATGGGAGCCTTTTCTGAGCCTCCTTGTAGCAGGCTTTCCTCCTGTCTATTAGGTCACTGCAGATTGATTCCTGTCCCTTCACTGTGGTCGACAATGTGCAGTTCCTGACCCTTACATCCTCCCCTAGGGCTAAAGTCACGTCTCTGCAATACCAACAAGCCACCGGCAGGGCGCCGTGGGGCAGCGGCTCACCTGGTACCCTCGCAGCTGCCCCAGCAGGCTCTGTGCCCTCTCCCTCCCTTTTCTGTCCCCACCCAGCACCCCCATACCCAGGGGTGTTTATTGGCAGATTCTTTAAGGAGCCCTAAGGGTCCCACCCAAGAGACATGGGAAAGAAAGGGGCAGGCTGAGAGCTGGCCGGTGTGAGTGTGAGTCCGTGCAGCGCGGGCGTTCGTGCCCAGCCAGGCTGCGGAGCCGGGGGCCCGGGGGCAGAGTCCACCCAGCCCCATCTCACGCCTCCCGCTTCACCGTGGAGCAGGGCGCTGCGTTCTCTGCGCCGGGTCACCATCCGGGCGAACGCGGCGAGCTGAGCCACCCTGGCCTCTGCTTCAAGGTGGGGCGTCGACAAAACCTTTTTTACTAATACTATCAGCTGAAGAAACCGCTAGAAGCTCATCCCTCCGTCCCTTGTGGTGATTCATGACAACTCCCCCAATTTTGTCCCCTCAACAACTCTCAAGGCCTCTGGCCAGCTGGTCTTCCACAGCCTCATCCTCCCGGTTTCTCACTTCTCCTCGGAGCAGACCCCGGTCCACAGACTCCACCGCCCCTGTCGCCTGCCCTGACATCCTTTGTGCCCCCTTCAGCGCGAGTGTCAGACCAAGCGGACGCGGAGAGGCGAGCCTGCCCATCCAGCTCTTGTTCGCTAGCGCAGTCGGCCCCCCCCCCTGACCCTCCCGGAGCCTCGTTCCCACCTGAACGTGGCCGGGCTGAACCTAAAACCAAGCAGCTCCCCAGCGCTACCTCGGGGCCTCTGCGGAGTGCGCCTGGCCTCCGCGCCGCTGAGCACTGGGGCCCCTGGCAGGGCGGTCATGGGGGCACGAACCCGTCCTACGCTTCCTTTGCAGTCTGCTTGTGTCTCTGCTTTTGTCCTCCCCCCACCCTGGGGACAAAGTGCCCTTGGACCTCCGTCCGCCGTGTGCACACACCGGAAGCCGGCCTGGCGGCTGTTAGTTCCGACTGACGCCCACCCTTCGGGCAGACTGGAAAGGGACCTCATTCAAATTTGGTTCCCCTGCCAGAATTGTCAGGCCTTGGTGGCCTTGGGAGTCACCAGGGAGGAAAATCACTATTTATTCTAAAATCTCCGGAATCTGTACAGGTGGCCTCCGTCTCCGAACCTCCCCCAGGGTCATGGCCACTCCTGGAGAAGTGCGGGCCTGTGCTCCCGGCTAGGGTGGACCGTTCCGGAGACGACAAGACGCGCTGAGACCCCGAGCCTGGACCCCCCGCGCAGGGGAACGGGAGACATGCTACCTGGGCGTCAGACGTGGGCGTGACATGCGTTCTGAGAGCGGCAGCTGTCTGTGCTGTGGGGCCCCGAGGAAGCCACCTGACATCTTGGAGTCCCACACTCCGTATCTCCCAACAGACGTGACACTTACCTGGCAGGGTGGCCTTGAGACTTCGGTGTAATCGAGAACGTGAGCATGCTTTGTAAATTGTGAACATTTTATGCTCTTCCCACCCTGCTTTACTGGCGTCCGGAAGTGTCTGGCCCAACATCGGCCTTCTTCCCTCCCGTAAAGCCCCCCCATCCCCCAATGCAGCAACGAGGGAGAGGCATATGTCCTGACACACAGACCTGGAACTCACGACGGGTTTTCCCTTTGAAACGCTGGCATTCGGGAGCTGAGGACAGACGTGGACACGTTGAGGACTTGGATACGTGGGCTAAAAAGATCTCCCGGACTTCTCCGAAACCTGCCCCTGCATTTAGCACCTCTTCTGTGGGAGAGAAACACTCTCAATTCATGGAACCAATTTGCAAGCCAACCTTTGGAAGCCTGCCCACCTGTAAGGAGGGTCCTACCTGAGTTCAAGTACCTTCAGATGCAGCCGCTCTGTGCCAACCTGGTGGCTAAGGACACATTTGCAGATCCCAGCACGTCTGTGCTGTTAGCGACACAGGTGTGGTCGCGTGCGTCTCTGTGCAGCGGAGAGGCGGTGTGAAAGGGGAGACGTCACGGTCACCTCCGCAGCCCCCTGTCCTGCAGTAGGGGAGCCCCCTGCACGGGACCTTCAGGGCACGAGCGCTCCTTTCTAGTCAAGGACCGTGTGCAGAAGGCGAACACATTTTCCAAGTCGCAGGTGAAAGGTAATCTCCGCACAGAGACCTGCTTCTCAGCCAGAGACGGGGGAGCAGATCCCCAGGCTGAAGGCAGACCGGAGGGGGCGCGAGGGTGGGGGGTAGGAGCCCCAGAGCTGTCAGGGGATTACCCGGCGGTCTCTTCGGAGGCTCCTGCCCTGCTCCGAAAAGCTAGGAGGTTCTCAGTTCCACTCCTTGCCCAGGAGACGCCCGGCAGGCCGGCCCCCCACCCACTTCTCTTCCCTCCCAGGGGCCAAGACCAGCTTGCCTAGTTGTATGCTTAGGCTGAAATGTGTCTCCCCAAATTTCATTTGCTGACGTCCTAACCACCCGGTAGCTCAGAATGCGACTGTATTTGGAGATTTGGGTTCTTTAAAGCGGTCATTAAGGTTACACGAGATCACTGGGGTGACCTTATAAAAAGAGATGAGGACACGGATCAGCACAGAGAAAAGAGCATCTGAGGACACAGGGAGCAGAAGGCCACCTACAAGCCAAGGAGAGTGGCCTCAGAAGGAACCAACCCTGCTGACACCTTGACCTTGAACTTCTAGCCTCCCGAGCTGTGAGGAAATGAACGGCTGTTTCCAAGCTCCCCCGTGCGTGGCAGTCGGTTGGCCCTCCGAGCACAGGTCCTGCAGACCACCAGAGGCCAGGCAGAAGGAAGGCGAGGGGCGGACTGCAGGAGCACGGCCTCCCCGTCAAGATCCCGACCGGTGGCAACGGGGCTGGCTCTGCCGGACCGGTGGGGTGCAGCCTGCCTGCCTGTGGCCCTCACGCACGGGCCCGAGGCTCCTGGCTCCTCCCGTCTTCAGCCCCAGCAGGCCCGCCCTGACACCGGGGCTCACTCGGGCAGCACCTGCCTCCTCCACTGTCCTCCCGGGCCATCCTTCACCGACCCGGGGGTCATCCACAAGCCAGAGGAAGAAGAAGAGACAAAGATGGCACCAAGGGAACGCTCGCCAAGGCCTCGGGCGTTTGGAGTTCACGCCACGAGACGCCCCTCTCCCGCTCTCCTTAGCCTGCCAGGCAAGCGGGTCCCGGCTCTTCAGGGCCATGGAGAGCTCAGCTCAAAAAGGGGGTGTGGGGGGCTTCAGAAAGACTATTTTTAGGTGCACAGAAAAACGGAGGGGAAAGCACGGAGAGACGCCGCCTGCACTCCCTGCCCCACATACGCACAGCCTCTGCCGTCACCGCCGTCCCCCGCCCGAGTGGGGCATTTGTCACAACTCAGCTCTCCGCAACCCAGTTTTCTTGTAGCGGCGGAAGCACCATCGGCTCTTCCCTTCCCTTGGCTTGTCCCCCGACCTCGGGCCTCAGTTGGCAGCTTTTCTGGCACAACCGTACGCTCAGAGAGCCTCACAGTAGGACCGTTTGTAGAATGCCTACTCTGTGCGAAGCACCGTGCTGGGCCTTCTCCTCACGTGACTGCCAACTCCCACGAGCACCCCTGCAGGCGGGGGAGACAACGCCCTCGTACAGAAGAGCAACCGGGGGCACAGCGGGCGGGCGGGGGGGACGGGATGTGCCCCCAGCCCGGCGGCTGCTTGGAGGCCGAGCCGGGACAGACAGGACAGCCGGCCACTCCCTGGGCGCCGTTCGCCCGCACGTCCCCGCTGCCCTGCGAAGAGAAAATGCACCTGTGAAAGCTCATTTACAGTGTGAACTGCTACACAATGAAAAGGGTTATTTCCCCCCAACTCTTATTGTTAACAGCTGGGAGACGAGAGAGAGCGCGAGAGAGCGAGAGGGAGAGAGAGAGCGAGAGAACCTCCAACACACACAGCAATCCCATGATACTAAAACCGGGGTCTGATCTCCAACTTAAAAACCTTGTGCGACGCTTGTTTTGCCCGACGTGAAATCTAAATGCCCTGGGGGACGGGCTTCTCCCCAAAGCGCGCTGCGGGAGCTCCCCGCGCCTTCCTCTCACAGCCCCCGGAGCCGCGGCGGGTGACGTATGTGGTGACGGTCTGATTGACGTCTGCCTGTCCTCACTGGGCTGGGACTCTGCAGGGAGCGCGGCCGGAAACAGGGCACACGGAAGCCCTTCCGAAAGTGACAGGAGGCTCGGTAGCCGCGACCGCAGAGCAGAGAGGACACCAGGACGTCCCCCGATTCCGAGCAGGAGACAGCGCCCGCCGCTGCTTTGCTGCCCTGACAGGCCCGGGCCGATTCGGGACGTGGCGCGCAGAAGCTCCGTAAATAAATGTGTGCAGCGGGCTAACACGTGTTTCAAAGGTTTCTCACCAGCGTGTCCCGCCGTAGCTTTGAGACCTTATTATGCAGCTTCCCACGCACCCCTAGCCACTCAGGGGTCTCCGATGAGCCCACCCTGAACACACCATACAGCCTGCTGTGTCCAAGCGTCCAGGAGACCACCACCTGTCCTCAGGACTCCCTGCGCCGTCCTCTTCCCATCCAAATCCCTCGTCTCTAAATGTCTTCTCAGCTCAGCTCTCGTCTCTTCTCCGAAGTCCCTTTAATGTCACGCCCTCACCGAATCGCGGTGACGTAGGGGTCCCCTCCCTTCCAGATGGACTTGCTCCGGGCTGGAGTGCAGGCTCCGTGCCTCTCCCAGGGCCCATCTGGTGGCAGACACACAGGGGGCAGAGCACGCGCCTTGTGGGAAAGGTGGCGCGTCCTCTGGGGTGTCCGCAGTCAAGAAAGAGGAGAAAGCAGTGACCTGGCGTTCTGAGACACCCATGCTTCTGCTGGCGAGGACAGAAGACGGGTGACTTCAGGCAGTGCCAGGCACAGAGCAAGCACATCGTCAATCAATATTGTTATCACTACGAGCGTTGTCAACCGTCCGCGCTGACACGTCCCTTTGTCCCTGTCCTTATATTCCGTAGCTCCGATGCCGCGCCTCCGGGGTGGCCTCCGTCTCAGTTCCCCACGAGCGTGTTGCCCTTTTCTGTTGGAACCGCCGTCCCGCTCTGCCTTCTGTCATCCTGGGTATTCCCTCCGGACGGGCAAGTCCCCCTGGCACAGCGTCAGGCCGTATTCCGCAGAGCGCCTGTGACGCGACGGCGACTGTGGGCCTGACGCCCTCCAGCGTCCCCCGGCCGGGCTGTCCGTAGACCTGAAAGACCTGGCTGGGCTGACCCCGACAGCCCCGCTCCCGGCGGCCGGCCCCTGCTGCCCCGGGCATGCCTGAGGCTCAGGCACGACGGACGTGCAGTCCCTCCGAACTGTGTCCCAGCCCCGGCACGAGCCTGCTGAGGGCCGGAGGGGGCTTTGCGTGCTGACCGCCCGGGGGCGGGGCGTCCCATCAGGCTGTGTGGGGTCCGGGCTAGCTGCGTAGAGCTCCCGGCTTCAGCGACACACAGTCCTGGATCAGAGCGTCGCTCAGCCACTCCTCAGCCACGTGACCAGCCAGTGACTTCGTCTCTCTAGAGCCTTCCTTCTCACACCTATGGAAAGGGAGTAACGGTGTTTCTTACAGTCGGTGTGAGGGTTCAGTGTGAAGAGACAGGCACGGTAATTGCCCACTCAGTGGTATCTATTATTATAAAAAAATCAACAAAACTGTATCACGTACCCACTACGACGAGTGTGTAAGACGTGTATAGTGCTAGTTCTGGAATTGGAGCAAGGGAGGTAAAAAGATGAAGCACACATAATCCTTGCCCTAGATTTCAAAATCGGAACGCGAAGCAAGCCGCGATGACAGCTGTGAGATCCCAACAACCACACTGGGAGCAGCAAGGACACTGGGGACCCAAGGGGCCGAAGCTGGGGGGTCGGCGGGGCCTGGACGGTGGAGAGGAGCCTTGGGTCACAGCTACGACGAGAGAAACCTCTGCAGGAGCAGTGATCCACGCAGAACCTCAGGGAGCGGGTGGAGAATCCCAATAGCAGTGACCAGCATTCGCATCGCCAGCGTCCTCACGGTGTTACATCACGTCACGTCATCCTGTAACGACCACGCCAGGCGAGGGTGGCGCGATTATCATCCTCGTTCTGCAAATAACTCTGAGTGTCCAGAGGTCAAGTGACTTGCTCAGAGTTTAGGGCGAGTTAGAGGCAGGGCAGGACTCGAATTCAGGTCTGTCGGATCCCCAGAGCTGGAGCTCTTGCCCCACCGTGTGTCTGTGCTGGGTAGGGACGTGTGGGGGTCGTAGGGAAGATCAGCGTGGCTGAGTGGAAGTAGGGCATGCACAAACCCACACACACGTGTGTGTGTGTGTGTATGTGTGTGTGTGTGTGTGTGAGAGAGAGAGAGAGTGCTTGCAGGAGGAAGGTAGGAAAACTCCTGAAGAAGATTCTGGAGTCCAGGGACTTAGCTCCATTTGAGCCCAGCTTCTGCTCCTAATCGTAGTGATCATGCTAATAATGACGGTGGGAGCAGCCCCGGGGGAGGGCGGCATGCCGGCTGGCACTGCCCCCGCAGGAGGGCACGCCTCGGACGCCCACCCTGCGGGCCCAGGCCCGCACGTCGACTCTGCCTTCACGGGAGAGCGCAGCAAGCCCTGCAAAAGCAAAATACCTGGAGGAACCTCGCTTCCTCCCTGGAGTTTTGGCAAACTTATTATCCCAATCAATATCTGAGTAATTACAATCCCCTATGATCAAAGGGGGGCTGTTTTTCCCTTTCTTTGGCCTCTTTACAGGCCTCTCTTATCTGGAAAAAGATTTCTTAATCTACTTTCCCTAAATGCCCGGAAGGTCTGCGGGCCACCGAGGCCCCAGACTCCATGATTGCTTTTTCTGCTCAACTACCGACCCGGCTCGAAGGTAGCGCTGCTTGGAATGGGCCGTTCAGCTCAGGAGCCCCCAGAGCCCCCAGAGCCCCCAGGGGAAAGAGAAAGGGGTGGGAGCTGGGACTCTTGGAACCCCAGAAACACAAAGGCGGGTCCCACCTCCCTCTCCATCTAAGAGGACCTGGGGAGGGTTGGCGGGTGGGGCTGAGGAACGCACTAGAAGCGCCTCAGCAAGCCCGGCCCTGTCCCTCCTGCCGCTGGCACTCGGCACCCCACTGCCCCGAGCCAGGCTTGCCACCCCTCTTGGGGCCACCGGGAATCAGAGGGAGCTAGGTTGGAAGTTTCCTCTCAGGCCACGACAAGCCATCACGACGTGTAGGTGTCCTTCTGCCGCTCGGCACCCAGACAGAACACACGGCACCTGCCCACCTGCCCGGCCCGTAGGGGCCCCTCGGGCACCAACACCAATTCCTTTGTCATCTTCCTTGAGTGTCTCCTGTGGGTCCAGGCGGCCCCAGGAGGGTGGGACGTGATGCACGGACGCGGGAGGAGGGGAGGCCCTGCAGCCAGCAGCTCGCGGACGGGGCTGGGGGAGGGGAGGGCGCCGAGGATGGGGTACTGGGGTCGGCCTGGCCTGCCGTCCGCTCTGACTCCCAGTGAGTCCAGAGTTCCCTGCACTCCCGAAACCTAATTACCCCCAAGATTTCCGTTACATCTTCTCGGTTTTGCTTCTAAAGCGCCCCTCTTCCAAGAACGCCCCTGAGTTGGTCATGACTCTCCGACCGCTTGTGGGGCCGCTTACTGAGGGGGACGCTGTGCTGCCTAATCCACTTCCCGGGAAAGAGGCGGCGAGGGGCCCCCTGTGCCACCGCCGCTCCCTGGGGAGGCGTCACGCACAGCGGTGACGGGCCACGTGCACATGCGTGTCCCCGCGCAGGGAGGACCCGTGTGCCCTGCAGAGCCAGGTCACGCACACCTGTGACACAGGGTGACCCGCTGCATGCCTCCCACCTGGGACACTTTCCTAAGCGTTCCGGAGGCCCCCAGCCCAGCCCCCCGCCTCTAGGCCCATGTGTTCCAGTTGCCCCCAGACAGCACGTGCCCTGACATCTCGAGGGCAGGCCTTTCCGCCGTTCCGGGGGACTGCTCTCATGGTCACCTCCTCCCAGGGGGTGTTTTCCTTCTGGGATGCGCACCGGTCTCCCCGGAAGGGGACGGGGACATCGTACAGAGCCTCTGAGGAGCGGCGGAATCCGGGGTCTCCGTTCCTGGGATCTCCATTCCTGGGGACATCCCTCTGCGTTCGCAAAGGGTCAGACAGACGGCCTGCAGACTGGCTCAGCTCCGCTCAGAGCTGTGCGGGCGACCCTCCGCGCCCCCCTCGCCCGGGCAGGGGCGTCGGTCTTCAGAGGAGCATGATAAGCTGACCCTGGGTCGATGGAGGCCAGCTGCCCGCGGGTTCGTACGGCCTGCGGGTCTCTAGGCACCGTATTTTGCCGTGTATCGTGCGCTCCTGTGTATAAGGTGCACCCATGTTTTTGGCCCAAGCTTTCAGGAAAACAATCTTTTGTTTTAATTCTTTTTTTTATTATTGGCGACGGAAGGAGAACTGACTCTGGGTGGTGAACACACAATGCCACACGCAAACGATGCCCTGTAGAACTGTACACCTCGAACCCGCGTGATCTTTACTGACCAACGTCATTCCAATGAATTTAACAATAAAAAAAAAAATTATCATATCCCAGGGTATTATTTTGCATACAGACATCGTTACTGATTCCTAGAGTTACACTTTTAACGCATAAGCATAAAGAAAAGAATTTAAAACAGGTGTACAGCTGTGGGAGTAGCACCACCCACGCGTACACCTGTGGGAGTAGCACCACCCACGCGTACACCTGTGGGAGTAGCACCACCCACGCGTACACCTGTGGGAGTAGCACCACCCACGCGTACACCTGTGGGAGTAGCGCCACCCACGCGTACACCTGTGGGAGTAGCACCACCCACGTGTACAGCTGTGGGAGTAGCACCACCCACGTGTACAGCTGTGGGAGTAGCACTACCCATGTATAACGTGCATCCTTGTTTTCCCCTCACAAACTCGGGCCACAAAAGTGCACGTTCTACACGGCACGAGGTGGGAACTGGCGACCCAACAGCTGATCTTCAGGTATTGGGCCGGGAGTACAGTCCCCAACTCCCCGCCATGCGGTGTCCATCAAAAGCCCAGCTGCGAGGAAGAGAGCCCGGGGGAGGCTGCCTGAAGGGTACGCAGTCCCTCCACCCCTCTGGAGATAGCAACGCCTTCCCCAGGATTAGGCCAGCTCAGCCAAGAGCTGTCACCTGGACCCTGTCCCGTTTCTCGGAGCTGAAGTTCGGTCCCCCTTAAGGGTGATGCTACAGGAGTGACCTCGCGAGGCCAGGAGCCGTGCCCACCGGAGGGTGCCCTTGAGGACGTGGCTCATCAGGCTCCCCAGAGCTGGCTTCTCGGTGCCCTGGACCCGCCTGCAAGGCCGTGGTTCCGCCCGCACAGGTGGGGCTTCTCCCCCACAATCCTCTGGCCTCTCCGCCTCCCGTCCTCCCCGCCTCTTCCCGTGTCTCCTCCCGGTTTCCCTCCGTCTCTCCCTCTGCCTCCCTCCCTTCCTTCCTCCTGTCCCACTTCCTTCCCTCCTTTTGGGGCCTCCCATCTGATGGGCTAGCTTCCCTTGCCCGGGCTGGCTGCCAGAAACCCCGGCTTCTCTGTGAGGATCCCCCGGGGTGGGCGTTTGGGGGCCTCCGGCTCTGGGCGCCTGCTTTAGCCTCGTGACTGATCCCCTGCGACGCTCCTTCCTGGGCTCCTCTGCCTTCGTCCCCCACTTGCCGCTTCTGGGTGCTACCGCCCTGTCTGACACGTCCGTGTAAGCCACCGTGACTCTGGCCACGAGGCAGGTATCGGCGAGCGCATTAATAATTAATTAATACAGCTCAAACCGTGCTGCACAAACAGATTACATTTACAAGGGGCAGCATTTCCCACGCTGTACCTCCCAGGCCAGATGGGCCTGAGCTCGCGTCTTGAAAGATGTGCGCGATGCCGAGAAGCAGAGAGAGACAAGAGCAGGGAGGCTGCGTCGCAGTTCTGTCGCTGTCACTGCCGTCTACGGCTGCATCCTCTCACTCCGCTCTCAGCGCCGTGCAGCCTGTCACCAGTAAGTTTGCCCAACCTGAGATCTCGTCAGGAATTCGAAGCCCGGAATTGAAAAAAGAAAAAAGAATTGAAAAGCTCTGAAAGGAAACCTCCCAAAGGGACCTGAGAAATCATCTAATCTGACCCTTTACATTATAATAACGTGGAAGAAAGGGAGGCCCAGAATGGACAAGCCTGGTTCCTGGGTCACTTTGGCCACTTACAGAAAGTTCCGGATTGAAAATCCAAGAGCCCTAACTCCCTGCACGTCTGTGCCCTCTGCTGTGTCCCATGAAGCTAAGTAACTGCGCTTGCTGTCGGGGAGCCTGAGGTTCACGGTCACGTTAGTGAGCACGTGCATGGCACACTCCCCCCAATGGAGACGCGGCGGAGGGACTTCCACTCACTTACTTCAGGCCCTTTGGGGGACACCCGTGGATGTCCACTGCGGGCACATCCCTTCCCCTCGCTGTGCCGTCGCGTCCTCATCTGGGAAACGGACACGACAAGACCGTTGTTCTCAGGCTGTTGGGAGGTGTGAATCCGGCAACGCACGTGGGGACCCCGACACAGACGAGGAGCTCACAGAAACCACCGGTGGTGGCGATGTCCCCATTTGACAAGCAAGAAGCAGCCACCCGGGGGAATGCGGTCATCTGGCCAAAGAAACAAAGCAGAACCCCAAAGCTGCCGGCTCCGAAGCTGGGGTCCCTCACTGCTGAGCATCACTGGTGCGTGGGAGAGTGGAGGCCCTGGGGTTTCCTGGTCCCCACTCACCCCACCCCCGTCTCCACCCTATCTCTGTCTGTCCTTGAGCCCACGGCCAGCACATGTATCTGACAGAGGACTTCCATCTCGAATACGTAAAGAACTTCCAAAACTATACAGAAAGAAAACAAACCACCCATTTAAAAACAACCACAACAGACGTTTCACCAAAAAAAGGAAAAAAGATACACAGAAAACAATCACGTGAAAAGATGCTCAATATTTTTAGTCACTGGAGAAATATCAATTAAAACTATAATGAGATCCAATCATTGAATAGCTGTGAAAACGGCTCAGATTAAAACTAAATAGATGACTAACAGGCGTACCGAGAGCTGGGGAGGCCGTGGGACAAGCGGGACTCTCTCTGTGGACGAGGATGGGGAATGGCACAGGCATTTTGGCCTCTCCTTGGGAAGTATGTCCCTGTCATCCAACCTAGCAGCTGCAGTCTCAGCATTAAGTGTACGGAATGGACACAGGTGCACACAAAACCTGCAGGCGGATGCTCATAGAAACCGGAAACAGGAAAATAGTCCCGGGTCCCTCCCTGAGCCACGGGACACCAAACTGTGGTTCGTATGTAGTGGAGTCCCCCTCAGTAATAAAGAACGAACCACGGACACACGCGACAACACGGATGAATCTCAAATGTATTATTCTAAGAGAAGCCAGATTCAAAAGGCTACGGGCTGTATAATCGGGTTTGTCAGGTATTCTGGGACAGGCAAACTATAGGGACCGGACAACCAGATCCGGGGCTGCGGGTCGGAGAGTAGTGGAATGGAAAGGGACACGAGGGAATCTGGGGGGTAGACGGTCGCCCTCTGTCTCTCCTGCGGCAGAGGCTACGTGACTCACGAATCTGTCCGCACCTACAGAACGGTCACCCGCCAAGGGCTGATTGCACCGTACGTAACTTCCACCTCATGCAAAAACATGGAAAGACTTCTTGGTTCTCGACACAGAACCTGTAAGATATGTACCAAAATTTACCCTCGTCATTTGACAGACGAGAAATGGAGGCAGGAAGAGACCGATGGCCTTGTCCAAGGTCACGGGCTTGGTCACGGGTGGAGCTGTGATTAAAATCTGGGCTCCCGCGTCCAGAGTCTCCGCGTTGAGCCCCCAGGCCACACTGCTTCTCCCACGTGGGGCTCGTCTTTAGGCTTGAGTTCGTTCCAGCATCTTCGAGCTTCGGTCCAGGTCAGAAGCACGTCATCTGTATCTCACGTGCACGAGCATGACTTGAATGTATTGGATTCTTAAAAACATTCGGACGATGACAGAGCACAAAAAGAGTGACGGCCCCGTCCGTCATTCCTGCACCTGCCCACGCCCCCACTCCAGGGGAGCTCCCGTTGACAGCTGTGGGGTGGCCTTTCCCACGCACGTCCTGCACCCCGCCGACGGCCTGCTCCGGCTCCAGCCGTGGGAGCCTTCTGGCCTTGGAACCAAGAGCCGTGATAGGGGCATGCCCTCGCTTTGTCACAGACTGGCTGTGTGACCCCACAAAAGCGAGGCCACCACTATGGACTGTTTCTTTTCATTTCTGAAATACAAATAATAATAATAATACCTATCTTTAATAAGGATGCATCCCTTATTACATAGCTGGAGCCCAGTAAATGCCGTTTAAGCTAACCTAAGCGTATGGGTGACCGAATTACAATGGGCAGCAGCTACTCTCGGGGACACCATGTCTCTCCTCGGTGCACCCCACTGGATGAGGGGGACTCAAATTCAGGATTGTCTGAATTCAGCACCCATATTTTTCTTTTTTAACAATCCCAGCACATAATGTGGGTCCTCTGTCACTCAAGGTGTGACTGCAGGATTTGAAGGACCAGGAAATAGCCCAGAGACTCAAAGACCCTTCGGGAATGTGAGCATTGGTTTAAAATATTTGAAGAGCTGTCACAGAGGAAGAGAAGGCAGATTTGTTCTCAGTTGCCCCGGGGCAGAGCTGGAGTTAATCCGGATACAGATTCTGTATAATGGAATAAAATCGCCCGACAACTATTATTAGCCCGCAAGGGAGGAGCTGCCCAGAAGGCGGTGGGCTTGCCACCACTTTTGGGTCATCAAGCCATGTGACTCTTTGTCAGGGAAGCCAAAGGAAAGCCCCGCGAGCGGACGTCAGGACCCCGCCCCGCTCGGCACGGGCAGGTCTACCTGAGCGCAGAGAGGGGCCAGGGTGCCCACCCGCCTCTGTGACTTCCCTGGTAGCTGAGGTGCCCACATGGGGGCACGTGGGATGTCGTGCTCACGGACACAAAGGCAACGCACCGACAGGCGGTTCGATCCGCGGGCCTGAATTTAGGAAGAGGAGCGAAGAAGAAAATGCCCTGCCCTCCCAAACTGCAGACCTGTTCGGAGCCGAGCGGAGGGCCCTTGGCAGCTGACACACAGGCCCATCTGCCATGCTGGCACAGTGCCCCCAGCAAGGGGCTCTCTGCTTCCTGCTGGTGGGCGTAGGTGCCAGGTGATGGAATATGCCTGCACGGGGTGGGGGGAGGGGCTTTGTCCCAAACAGCACTTGCAGTGCCCGTGCTGACCCTCCGCCCCAATCAGCCCCCCCTCCCCAGGGGTGCTGAGGTACCCTGGAGCTGCGGAGAGTGGGGACAGAGAACCCGGGCCCTGGAGGGGCTGGGCTGCCAGGTGAACAGGCTTTGCCACATCGAGCATGTTGAGCAGCCAGGACCACCTAAGGAACCACCAAATGGACACTTGGAAGGGAAGGCCAAGGCTCAAACGATAGCAACTCACAGGGCATCCCGAGGGGCATGGGCCCCTGAGACAGACACGGGACACGATCTGATGCCCTTGGCTCTGTCATTGTCCTCCCAGGACAGGAGGAAAACACGCTGAGGGAGGATACTCACGTCTGTGTCTGGCCTTGGCGGAGGGGCCCTTCCCTCCCGGGAGCAGCGGTCACCTCTGCTCCGCTGCGTGCGTGGGCACCCCCCCACGGTGGCGGTGTGTGCGCGTGCGTGTACATGCCCACGTCCATCCGAGGGTTGCAGTGACCGCGGGTTGCTGACGTGGCAAAGGCACCGAAAGGCTGGGCTGCTAATCCAATCGTTCATGCTCCCCTTGTTCGGACTGGGGGAGCTGAGATAAAAACACCCAGGCAAATGACCAGTTTCATGGGCTGTTTCCTCCTTTGTCAATAGTAGGAGTTGTGAGCTGTCACTGTGTCCCTCCTCTCCGGGGAGAGGACGCAAATATTTACTGCCAGCTTTTGTAACACGCATTGTGTTTCTAATTGTCTTTCCCTCTCAGCAGCTGCGTGCCCCTCACCCCGGTGACCACGGGCAGTTCTGGGGTTTACGGAGAGTGCTTCGTCACACGTGAGATCCACAAGAGGGTGTGCGGGAGGCGGCCACGTCCCCGGCTCGGCCGTTTGCCCGGGCTCTGGCGGGACGCCAAGGATTCGTGCCCACAGGCCCCGCGGAGACAAAGGCATTGGCTGTCGCCTCCCCTTCCGCACCGATCGGGGTCAAGGACAGCAGCTCGCGCCGAGTGACCTCCCACTGCAAGTCCTGGCCTCAGTTTCTCCACCTAGAGCACGCCCCTCCCCCTCCTCCCAGGCTGCCTCTTGGCTTTGCACTCAGCAAAAGGCCCGCAGGCGTTTCAGGTTTAAGGTCTGCAAACCGATTCTCAGATCAACACAACTGTGTGAACGGGGGCAGCTGGGTGGGAGGCCCGTGTGGGCGGGCGTGGCACCTACTCGTCTGTCATTCATTCACTCATCTACGCCTCGGACACGTACGGGCCCCCCGAAGTGGAAGCACCACTCCACATCCTGGCACTAGAGAGACCAGCGCCTCCTTTGAGCCCCTGAAAACTTTCACTTCACAAGTCATGGCTGGTTCTTTTATAAAATGGAGGTGGCACCCCAGGACACCACGGTCCCCAAGCACATTGCATTCTAAGAGTCACCTTTACAATATTTCAAAGGGCAGCTTGAGGGACCACCTGCAGAAGTCTTGCTTATGACCTTGGACGAATCACTGGACCAAGTACCTACGGGACGTGGGTGGAGGTAACCTTACATCCGGTGGGCTCTGAGGGTGAGCTGAGGCCGGGTGGGCGAAGGCTGTCTGTAACTGTGCAATCTGCCCAAGGAACCACTGTTACTGACAGTCAGAAGGCCCCAGGGAGCTCTTCCCGTCCCCACATGCAAGGTGAAAACATGGACGCGCGGCGAGGACGCTGGGGAAGGAGGTCCCTATGGGCTGCCCCCTGTTCCAAGGAGGGAGGGAAGTGTCTCGCCTACGTCTTGGAGTGGCTCCCCCAGGATGGGGCTTCCACTGACCACCGCTCCCCAGGTGAGGGAGCCCCCAGACTCAGTAATAATGAAAATAATAAAAGTCAAACGAAGCTTAACGCTATGATCAAAACTCCCCCTGGGGAGCCGTCTGGCTGCCGTGAGATGTGTGGCCCTGGCCTCGGGGAGCTAATAAAGTTCACAGGGCCCGGACCTGTGGCCCGATAAGGGTGAGCTCCACGGACAGCCCAGGGGGACCGTTACAGGGATGGCTGCCGAGCCAGGGGGCACAGAGGCGGGGACCAGAGACACGTGGCAGAGAGGGAGGGGCTGTGCTCAGCCAGGACCCCCGCCCCGGCCGCCCTGCCCCTGCCCCGGAGGCACTCCGATCTGTGACCGCAGGGGAAGGGAAGAACAGGATCTCCAAGATCGTGAGGTCGGAGAAGGGAGCGTTCCACCGCGCGTTGTGCACGGAACAGCCACCCAGAGCAGCTGTTCCCAACCCCTCCCTCGGCTGTCTGACGACCCGCACAAGCCAGGGCGCTGACTGTTGGGACTGGGACAGTGACCTGGGACCTGTCTCTCACTTCTGCTTGGTAAACCGGCAGTAACAACAGTGACAACAGGGACGACCGCAGGGGGTTAGATGAATCACGTGAGCTAATTGCATATAAATCCCGTCAAGGAATCCCCTGGCCTCCAGGATGGAGGACCCGGACTTAAGACCCTCTGGCTCTGCCCCCTGTGGCCTTGGTGAAGCCGTGTCATTTCCTGAGTTCCATTCGCTTCACCTGGGAAACAGACGGCGTGCTGATGACGCCCACCGGTAGAGGGTGGCCCTCGAGTGAGATCGCAAAGCGGTGACGTGCCGTCCGACATTAGCGATGGCTCTTCTGATGAGGACACGGAGAGCCGTGGAGGTCAACGGACTTGCCTGGGACCCCCAGCCCCAGCCTGGTTCAGAATCCAGCCGGGCCCTGGCTTTCAGAAGGTTCTCTGCCCACTACTGCCCTGCAGGGAAGGGCCCCAGCCTCCTGCACGGGCCTGCTGGCAGCCACCCTGACCGAATGCACGGGGTGGGGAGGGGACCTGACATTGATTTGAATGCTGCTGTTTGGACTGGCTTCCCTCAGGAGCTCGGCGGAGCCCTTCTGGCATTGATTAGCTCTGTCTGGTTTCCTGCTGGAGTAAACACGGGGCCCCTTGGGTATCGATGAGATTTAACAAATGTGCCCCTTTCACCGCCCAGATCTGCCACGGGGCGCGGCACTTACATGGCACACCGCTTCTGCCTGCCCTCCCAGCTGGGGGTTCCCCTCGGGCGGGGCTGCAGCCCCCCAAACAGGCCTCAGGAATCAGTGGGACTGTGTGTGGTTGTTCCCTTTAGATCTTGAGACAGGAGTGACTCATTTGAGCCCCGTGGAGGCAGGGGACAAGTGTGTGTTGACCATGGCAAGGCGGAAAGGGGCTGAGATCCTGCCAGCTGGGAAGGGGGTCGCCTTGCAGGCCGTTCTCTGCTCCATCCCAGCGACGACCGCACCCCCCACCCAGGAACCCCTCTGAAGCTGGGACTGAGCCCTCCTGGGAAGTGGAGTCTCCCTGCTGCAGGCCAGCCTGGACCCCGCCTCCCCTCGCCCTTCTTTCCCTGCCTCCCACCCACACCTGCAGCCCTGGGCCCCGCCGGCCTCCCCCCTGCATGGTCCTGGCCTGCTCTTCAGCTGCCATTCCAGGCAGCGCCTCCTGACCTCCCTCCCCTGCAGAGGAGAATCGGAAATGTCCGCCCGCCCGGGTGGAGGAGGGCTGGAGGCCAGGGTGGGTCGGGGAGGGGAGGCTCTGCCCTCGGCCGGGGCTCTCACCTGCCCCGCAGGGAAATGCCAGGGGAGGCTCCAGGCCTGTGCTCTGACCGCCCCGGGTTTCTGCGGCCAAACCCTTTTTGTCATTACACCACCTTTGAGTTGCAGGGGTGTGTGTGTGTGTGTGTGTGTGTGTGTGTCCTTTCAGAGTAGCAATAAAATAAATCGGGCGAAGAACCCCGAAGCTCCAGAAATAGTACACTGGGAAGAAAGTCTGACACGACGCGCTCGTGACGCCCGGCTGTTCCGGAGAATTTCTGCTGTTTGGGGGGAGTAGCCCCTTGCACCCTCCTGCTCCCAGCAAACGCTCCCTCCCAGGGCCTCCGGGCCGGCTGTGGAGCAGAGACCCGGAGCGGAGCTTCTCAGCACCGCAGAGGGTGTGCGGGTGGCCTCGGCCGCCCTGGCACAAGCCCGCAGGACAACTGGACGGAGGGGACACCGACGACACCCCTGCCCGGGCCTGCCCCAGCAGGGGTCCCCCCGTGTCCAGCGGAGTCCAGAGCCCGTGTCTCCCCCCACCGAGCAGAGCTATGAATTCGGCAAGGCCGACCCTGGAGTCGGCAGATACCTCGGGGCGGCTCCGCGGCCCCGACGGCTTCCCGCACGGGAGGGTCTCTCATGGCCGCTCGGCGCTGGGCTGCGGGGCAGGGACGCCCGCGCCGCGGGGGGTGCTGGGGCCCCCCTGGGCCACCCCCCAAGACGCAGCAGCGCCGGGAAAGCCGCGGCCGCAGGACCAGGCGCCGGGGCTCGGAGGAGGCTGCTCGCATGGCTGCTTCTTTGTTTCCCCCAAGTTTTGGCCTCAGCCCAAAACCGAGGGAAGGCTGGCGAGGAATAAATAACTACATCTCGCAGCTTTTTTAAAAGTTATGACACACCAGGAGAAGTGGCCGGGGGAGCGGGGGGAGGGGTGCGGAGGAAGGGCCTTTCTGGCTGGAAATGGCGACGTTTTCTAATAACAAGTAACTAGGAAAACAGCCGACCCTGGGACTTCCAACTCAATCACAGCCACTCGGGGGAGGAGGTGCGCCAGGGCGGGAGGCGGGAGGCGCGGGCGACTGCTCGGGAATTAACCCCCACGTGGTGTCAGGAAAGGCGGACGGGCAGGCAGGCTGTACCCAGGTGCGGGGGTGTCTAGAGCCCCAGAGCCTCGGGCCAGGCTCTGTCCTGCCCCCTAGGAAGGCTCATGCATTAGGGACACGACCTTGAACGGGGAGAGGTCAGAACAGCGTTAACAGGACTCCTCTCCCAGCAGCCAGCGCCCCTGGCCCAGCCCCCACGCACCCCTCTTCTGCACCAGGACGAGCCAGCGTTGTGAGTGGGGGCACCTGTCCCCGAGGGCAGGCACCCTTGGGGCAGCGTTGACTGACGGCGCCAACCTACAGTGGGACTCGTTTGGTGGGAAGCAGACACGTGGGCTCCCTGTGGCTGTCAAGCCATTGCCTGGCTCTCAACTCATTTAAGCTAAAACCCCAGTATATTTCTTTCCTAGTGGACCCGACACACTTGAGTGCTCCCGCCAACTTGCTTTGCAACTTTGTACACAGCAGATCAATGTGTGCAATTTAGGAGCAGAGAAATGAAGACTTCTGCGCGCCGGGCAGGGCGGGGGGCGGGGGGCCTGGCTCCTCCTGCCTCCTCCCCACCCCTGCTCCCGAAACTCTCTGTCCCCTCGCCCACACCCTAGCGTAGCACTCATCTGAGCCTTTAAAATGGGGAGGAGGTCTTCCAGGCGGGGGCTTGGCGCCCCTCGTCCCCTGCGTGGCACACGTAGAACGCCACGAGTGGGAGGCTAAGTTCACGGAAAACCCTCTCTGTGCCTCCGGCCCTGAAGGGCACCACCTACAGCTCCTGTCCCCGCTCCCCCTGCCGCCCCAAGGAGCTCCCCAGTCCTCAGCAGACAGGAGGAGACTGGGGACGGGTGACAGGATATTGAACAAACACAGGTGCTATTTGCCTTCCATCCATTTTCCTGACTATTCTTACAGGACTAAAAAGAAAAAAAAAATAGTTCAACTCGGTGGTGTTGTGCGGGAGGTGGCGGCGGTCCAGCAGGTGTGGGAGGCGTCTCCCCCCGCGCCCCTTCTCCTACCACGGAGGCCGGAAGCACGCGGGTGGCGCCGGCTTGAGGGGCCCTTGCCCCCACCTCGCGCACACCCCCACCCACTTGCCCTTGATGCCGGTTTGCAGCTGGACTCAACTAGAACAGCGACACCAGGCACAAGGCCACGGCAGCTTGGCTCTGAGCACCGTGGCCCTGCCAGGAAGGGCCCGAAGGCAGAGGAGGGGTCACCTGATAAGCAAGTCCTGCACCTGCCCAGTGCCCGGCCGGGCCATGTGCCCCTGTGGACACTGTCCCAGCCCTGTGCCAGCTCCCCTATGGATTCTCCTGCAGAGTCTTTGCCGAATTCTGGATACGAGTCCCGTCCCAGACCCACGCTTTGTGGACATCGTCTCCGGCTCCGTGCTGGCCTTCCCGCTTTCCTCATCGTGTGTTTTGATTAATTGAAGTTATTAATCTTCATGTTCAGCCATACCTGCGTACTCGGCGCTTTGAAACTCGGGGGTTCGGTGCTCAGTGCACTTGGACGTGAAAATTTTGTCTCAGTACTCCTGGTCTGTTTGGTGTTTGTCGCGCCTCCCAGAACCAGTTAGGGACAGGCCTGAGGTACTGCCGCGGTCCCATTAATCCTTAAGCTCAGGCTTGTCACATCTCAGTCCTGGGTCCCCAGGCTGGCCCCCCCTGTCTTCCCCTAAAAGCTCCTCATCTCTCCACCTTTCTCACTTAGAGCTACGGTTTATCTATTGGGTATGAGGTAGGGATTCCAAATTATTTTATTCCAATAAGAAGATCCGTCGACTTCGTGCCATTTATTGAAAAAAGTCAACCTCTCCCCTACAACGTCACGGGGTCCCCTCCCTACACCTGAGTTCGTGCGGGGGCCTGATTGCTGACAGGTCTCTGCGTCTCTCCTTGTGTCTGTGGTACAAACTCTGTCTTCGTCGTTGCCCCCTTACGTATGTCCTGACGACACTTCTTAGGAGACCAGCGCCGACACCGGCCCAGGGCGGGCACCGCGGAGAGCTGCGTGCCCGTCCCTGCCCTGAGCTCGCCGTGCTGGTGCCAAACCACCGGTCCAGTGATTTGGGCGGAAAGAGGGGTGAAGGAGGGAGAGGACGGAAACAGGTCGTGAGGGGTCCACCTTTGGGCTAAGAGAGATGAGGGTAAGATTCCACGAGGCCTTCGTGATGGGGCGAACCCAGAGAAGGAAGGCGGTTCGCAGGCAGCGGGAGGAGAGCCGAGAGTCAGGATTCCGGAGTCCTGGGCTCTGGCGACGGGTCCTCAAGAGCGCGGTTCCTGTCCCTGCCTGGGCCCCCTTTCCTTCCGTAAAGGGCGGGGGCTGCACGAGGTAGCCCGCGGCTCCCCTTCTGTCTCTGAGAAGCTGGAACTGACTCGGAGCTGAGGAAGACGGTCAGGAGTTCAGGAAACACCCCTCCAGGCCGTAAAGCTGTTTCCGGTAGAAACAACTCCCCCAATTTTACTCACTGTCGATGCAATATCTACCGGGAGGTACGGGCTCCGCTGAGCCGGCGGCGTCCCTGTATTCGGGGTGTGGCTGTCAGGGCCCCCCTCTGAGCCGGGATTTGGCCTCCAGGGAGAGGTGTGTAGTTTTGGTGCCAGACAGATATGGGTTCGAATCCTGATGGGGTAACTTGCTGGCTGTGTGACTTTGGGATGACGGCACCACCTCTCGCAGCCTCAGTGACTTCACAGATATGTACCTTGTCATGTACCTTTGTCACTCTGGAATAGCTCCCTAAGCACAAGCTACTGTTCAGCGTCGACCTAGCGTTGCCCCAGCGTTGAAACTTAGGACCCGCCCCTACCCTGTCACTTGGCTGTTTTTCTTCCCCGCCTGCCGCGGGCCGGCCACCAAAGGTCTCGGCGCATTAATAACTCGCCTGGAGCCGAGCCAAGGTGATGCACACCTGCTCAGGGACGGCCTGGCCTTATTTTCGGGGCGCGTTCCCAGATGCTTTCATCCTGGCCGTGTGCTTATGAGTGTTTATAAGGTCAGAGGGGAGGGAGTGCGACAGGCTCAGAGTTACAGGGAGCGCATGTGACGGTGCCCACGGAGCTCTGTGTTGGGCACACGGCAAACATTCCGTAATGACATCTGCTGCTAATTCTGTGTTTCTCTTGACACGGAACACCTGTGCTGCTCATCTTCGGTGCAGCACACCTAAGGTGGCACACATGTTTTCATGGCTCGCCTACCCACAGGGTGGGACTCCCAAAGCCACTCAGGTTTTGGTTTCAATGAAACCACTGCAGGTTATTTCCTGGCAGAAGGTGGAGGGCAAGAACAACAGATGGGCCAGTAGACCAGATGTCTTCTTCACCTCTGCCCAGTGGCTCTAGGGCGCCTTCCCTCCCCCACGCAAGCAGAGCTCTCCTTACCTGGGCTCTCTGCCCCTGGCTGCCAAAGACCCCTGAAGCCACCAGGCCATCTCGGCGACAACTTCCTCCAGGGCCGCTGTCCTCGCGTCCGTGGGCCTGGCCCGCCCCACAATGCCCCTGCTCAGACCCTGCAGCCTGATCTTGCCCCTCTGCGGCCGGGTCCCCCTCGCTGCCCGTGGCCCGGGCCCGTGGAGGATCGAGCGCACACGAATAAGCAGTGTTCGCGTGGCTCCGAGAGCCCCGAGGAAATCCCTTGAGCGGCTGGACGGAGCGGGACAGCGGGTCTCCCCCCGCCGCCTGCCCCAGCTCCTGTTTCACGTGAAGGCCTTGGATTTTATTTTTTCCTGGCATGTACGTGCGGGTGGGTGACTATATTAGAACAACACCATCCAAACCCCGCATTTAGAGCAGAAAAACAGATCCCTGGGAGAAGGCACTTGATTGACAGGGAGGAGGGGACTTGAGGAGTGCACCCCCCTTCCTGCCTCTCCCTCTGCTGCGGGGACGAAGGTCCGTGCTTTACTTCCCACACAAGCTCCCTGCCCTGCGGGTCACCAACCCCACCCGCAGGAGGGAAGCCCTCCCAGAGGTCATGGGAGCCACCCACCGTGAAGAGGCTGCCCCTCAGAAAGACCTGGAGGGCGAGGCACCCCGGAAGTGGGATGTCTTCATCAGCTCAGGCTGCCGTGCCAACTGCCACGGACCCAGCGGCTTAGACAACAGACACTCATTCCTCACAGTTGTGGAGGCTGCGAAGTCCAAGGTCAAGGCGTGGGACGGCTCAGTTCCTGCTGAAGGCCCACTTCCTGCCTTGCAGATGGCCACCTTCTCTCCGGTGCTCACGTGGCCTTTCCTTGCTGTTCATGTCGGGGGGCGACCCCCTGTCCACCCTTCTTACAAGGGGGCTGCTCCCATCATAAGGGTTTTACCCTCGTGACCCACCTGACCCTCCTACCTCTGAGAACTGTGCCATCGAAGCTTAGGGCCACAACATATGAACTGCGGTGGGGGCGGGGGACAGGAAACCCAGCTAGTGACAAGGTGATTGCCACTTCTGACCCAGCTCACAGTAGGTATTCCACACACACTGGGGTTGAATCCTGCCCCCCACACCCCACAAAATGACTCTCCGGGCCTCGTTTTCCGCACCTGCCACGTGGGCGACGCGCTCCTGAGATGCTCAGCACACAGGTTTGCAGCTGCGGGAGCCACTGCAAGGCCTTAAGGAGCGCCGACCACCCCCACCGGCACGCCACCTTGCCACCTCCGACCCCCGCCCCAGGCCAGATTCCACAGGCCGGTTGGCGACAGGGAATGCTTAGGGCAGAGCGTTTATGCAGTTGTCTTCAGAAAGTCCCCGCCGTCCCTCTGGGGACCTTGCTCAGGCCTGAGAAATGCCTGTTTCACTTGTCTCTAGCTCCTGATCGGGCGCGGGGTTCACCTACTTCAGGAGAAGACAGGGAGCGAAAGGGAGGGGAGCGGGGAAGCCGAGGGAGGGACAGGGGGAAAGGGAGACGGGCGAGGACCCCTGCGCGTCTGTGTCCTCCTGCCCGCCCGGCGCGCGCCCCTGACCGCTCCGTTCCGTCAGCGCTCTGACCACCGTGTTCCATCACCTGGACCTGAGAAGCTCCGCGTCCTGGTCACCTCTTCCCGCTCTGCGTCCAGCCTCACCGGGCCCTTTGCACAACTCATCTCAGACAGGTGCTCGTCTCAGACAGGTGCTCATTTCAGACAGGTATCATCTTAGACAGGTATCGTCTCAGACAGGTATCGTATCATCTCAGACAGGTATCGTCTCAGACAGGTATCGTATCATCTCAGACAGGTATCGTCTCAGACAGGTATCGTATCATCTCAGACAGGTATCATCTCAGACAGGTATCGTATCATCTCAGACAGGTATCGTATCATCTCAGACAGGTATCGTCTCAGACAGGTATCGTATCATCTCAGACAGGTATCATCTCAGACAGGTATCGTATCATCTCAGACAGCTATCGTCTGAGACAGGTATCATCTCAGAGAGGTATCGTCTCAGACAGGTGCTCGTCTCAGACAGGTATCGTCTCAGACAGGTGCTCGTCTCAGACAGGTATCGTCTCAGACAGGTATCGTCTCAGACAGGTGCTCGTCTCAGACAGGTATCGTCTCAGACAGGTATCGTCTCAGACAGGTGCTTGTCTCAGACAGGTATCATCTCAGACAGGTATCGTCTCAGACAGGTATCGTCTCAGGTGTTCCCTGTTCCCACGGTGCTGTCGGAGGCTCGTGGGTTCCTCGTCGTCTCCGTCCCCGGGATGTGCACTTCCCGCCTCTCCTGTGTCCTCACAACCCTCCCTGCTCCGGGCACCCAGGCCAATGGGTTCAAAGCCCCTTCCCCCTCTGCTGCAAAAGCTGACCGTGCCCCGCTTTCCCATGGGCCCCCACACCTTCCCAGCCTCTCTCTCCACTTCCCTTCAGCCCAGACACCCTCCTCCGGCCCCGTCTGTCTCCTGTCTGTCCCTGGTCTGCCTGCGATGCGGCCACCAGCCACTGGTGGCTGCTGAGCCCTTAGAATGTGGTTGGTGCTACCGAGAAGCTGAATTTTTATTTTATTGAATTTAAATTCAAAAGCGGAAACAAGGCACGTATTTTGCGTGTATAATGCACAGCTTTTCCCCCAAATCTGTGAGGGAAAAATAAGGGTGCGTATTATACATGAGTCGTACCAATTCTGTTACCTATATTCTTGTTTTTAGTTCTTTTATTTATGCTTATGAGTTGAAAGCATAACCCCAGAAATCAATAACGATATTCATATACAAAAATAACATCCTGGAATACAATACTTGGGTTTTTTTATATAAAAAAGTTATACATAAAATTTCTCATACCTTGTATCTGTTCTTGTGCTTTGTAATTTTACATAACATTTTGTGTACCATAGTACGTTAAAAAATAAATGCTAAAATTCCTTTATAATAACAAGTACCCAAATATAAACAAATAAAAATTTGAATTAAAAAATTAAAATGAAATAGTTTTTCCCTAAAAGTTGGGGTCAGAAATGTGGGTGCGCATTTCTGTGCACACGAGAGCACATTATACATGGCAAACTGGGGTACACTGTTTTTGCATTAGACACCCCTTTCTTGTCACCTTTATTCTTTTGACAGAACCATATTTCCTTTTAACCACTGCCTCCCATAAGATGTTATTGTTGTAGTGCAGTACACATGACTGGAATGTGTCATTTCTAGGGTTAAAAACACATCCCTGATTATGTTGGTGTCAATGGACTGATGCTGTTTGAGTGATTCCTGTTTTTACTATGCACCAATGTACCATTGTAATGTGGTTCTTTAAATATTTTATACAGACAGCATGAATTACAGTGATACCTGTTACTTTTTATTTTTTAATGTGCCTACTGAAGTACGTACAATACCTGTGTGGCTTGCATTGTGTTTCTATTGGATTGATGAGTGTGCGCTCTGGGTGATGACACGCTGACACTTGCGAGTGTCGGAGGCACGAAGCAGGCCTCCCTGAAGGTGGGTATGATGACAACCTCCAGATCGGGATGGTCCTGCCCGGGGCATCCCGACACCCACAGCTCCAGGTGCACAGTGGACCGTCCGTAAACGTGCAGAAGGTGCTAGGGCGTGGTAAGCTGAGGGGCGGGCTTGGGATCAAACTGGCCCTGAATTTGAATCCCACCTCTGTCAACTTGATGCTCGACTCTGGGCCTCCGTCTTCCCATGGGCCGTACTGGAATGTTAGCGTCCCCGAGCTCAGAGGGCTGTCAGGAATACGACAGAAGACAGTGCTCTTAACATGGCACTTACAGATAATGAGTGCTCAGTGATGGTTAGTTGTTAGGCAGTTGCATTTCATGGAGTACAGGCACGAGGTGTATACAATTACTTCTGGAGGCCTGTCAATTCCTCTTTTCTCTGATTCCCAGTCACATGATTGCTACAGAGAATGACCTTCTGATTCATTGCAGCCATAAAATCAGATCATGGGGAAGTATTTTTTTACCTATAGACTCAGCACAAAATGCATTCTCAAATGTCCATCAACTAACCACAATGACCTGCCCTTGCAAATCCCATGATCAGTTCTGAGCTCCACCCCCAGCCTCCCTGGGATGGGGTGTGGGGGCGGGATGGGGTGTGGGGGCGGGATGGGGTGGGGTCTGTTTCTGTGCAGTGCCTAGGTTTGCGAAAATATAATAATATTCAGGATGTCTAACCCTCCTCCCAAAACACAACTCCAGGCTCTCTCAAGGTCAACTGAACCCCTAAGCTGGATGTCACCTGAGGTGTGACATAAGTGACTGTTCCAAGAAGTGCCAAGGAAAGCCTCTATCCCGTCTTCCCACAGTGCTTTCTGCTGGTCCCTGGCATTTCCCGGGCAGACAGATAAAGGACTTGGGGACCTCCCCTGGGGCCCTGCCAAGCAGAAGAGGAAGCGGTTTTATAACATGAGTCACTGGAGCTCAAGTTCTCTCCCAGCACTTCTGAATGGAGAAGAGAAACAACAGTGTTTTCAGACAACACTGGAAGAAATGAGAAAGCAGAAACCAACTCCAAGTTCTCTGCCATGTTCCAGAACCCAGAGCCAAGGAGAGGGCTAGAGCGTCTTGGACTTGAGACCTAAAGAAGCAGAGAGTATCTCAAAGGAAAAAGGGCAAAGCCCCACAACATTTTGGCACGTGAATGGCACAGGCATCCAAGCTCTGGTTAAAGCAACCAAGGGAACCACAGCATGTGTCGGGGTCCCTCCCTCCCAGCTCTAATGTGACTCTGTGAGCTAAGGTCTCCGAAAACGCTTGATGAATGCAGTAAATCCCTCCATTTCCCAAGTCCGGTGCCATGGGGAGCCAGAAAGGGGTCTCAAGGGAAAGGACTATTAGGACCCTCATGGTTGTAAGGGGCTGTCACTTTTCTTAATGAGAAAAAGAAAGGAACCTAACCCTATCATCAGAGCTAAGACTGAACAACCAAACCGGAAGAAATATAGAGATACACAACAGACGAGCTGCCTTCATGGGGCAGACTTACTCTGAGGAGCAGAGATTACTAGTAGCTTCATCCAGCACGCCATCTTCCTTTCTTCCTCAGCGACAGAACCATAGTTTGACTGGGCAGCAATGATTCCCAGCTAAAAGACTACATTTCCCAGCATTCTTTGCAGTGAGGCTGGGTCTTGTGACTCAGGTCTAGCCAATGAGATGTAAGTGGAAGATGTAGGCCTTCTAACGAGAGGATGTGTTCTTTTTCTCCCTTTTGTCCTTCTAACTGCCGGAAAGCAAAAGAGATCGCTGGAGTTCCTGCACCCTTATTGGAACTGGAGCTAACCTGGAGGTGGAAACTGCACTGAGGACGGAGAAGCAGAAAGGCGGGGGCCTCACCCTGGAGCCCCACTAGCCCTGCACGCTCTGCCTCTGAACCTCTTTTTCTTAGGAGCAATGTATCCGAGGGCCATCCAGAGAAAACCAGCCACAGATGCCTCTGTTTTCACATGGCATGGCTCGATACTTTCCGGACAGCCCTCGTGTGCCTCTTTTATTTAACCTCTGCGTTGTTCTGTTGTTGTTTCTGTTTAGTTTTGATCTTGTGGCATGGTGGGGGAGGGTTGCAGTTAAAGGCAGCAAAGCCCTGTCGTAACTGACATGCTACAGTTGGGGCGTTTCTTGTTTACGGCAACATCTTTAAGCAGAGAGGGTCTGACTAGCTCCCTCCTCAGTTCTGCCCTTTAAAAGCCTGGCAAAGTTCGCAGGGAGGCCCAAAGCCTGGCAAAGTTCGCAGGGAGGCCCAGCATGGCTCTGGTGCCACATCCCTTGACCTAGTAGCTGTGGTCAGGAGAGCTTAAGGGACAGGTTAGCTCCCATGCCGGCCACTGCCTGCTGGGGAGGGGGAAGGGCAGCGGGTCCTGGAGGTGAAAAGCGGTGAGCAGGCAATGCTCAGGAGTCTAATACAAGGAGGAGTGTGAGTCTGAATGGCCCTAACTTCCCCATTTTCAGCACGTCATGGTCATCTGTAATGCTGTTCTCTGAGGTTTGTATAATCTTTACACTGTGCGGCAGGTTAACAACCCGCAACCCGTTCTCACAGCCATCACCTCGTCGGATTTCCCCGAGAATCCCGCACAGTAGTTACGTCATAGCTCCACTTTTCAGAAGACAGGTGCGACTGAGAGAAGGGAAGTAACTTCTCCAAAGCCTCACGGTTGGGGCGTGTCGGAGCCGGGTCACGAGTCAGGGTGCCGTTGCTACCACAGCAACCAACACATGCATCCAGCGGTTCCTGAGCTTCCCTTACAGAGAACTGGGTTCCGGATAATATGCCTCCCCCGCCCCCAGCCCTACCTCCGCGCCCTTGAACAGACGCAGGTCTGGTCATGACACTTGGACTCTTCACTAGGGAGTGAGGGAGGGACAGCAGTGGAAGTGCTCACAAAGCAGAAAGGGAACATAAGCTAAGTATCTCCCGCAGGAGGGATGAAATGGAAGGACCGCCCGCCTTTGGACACGGAGTGGACTGCACACCCTCCCGGGGAGTCAGCCATGGCACTAGTGTTCTTCTGGAAGCTCTTTGAACCGGGCAGCGCTGTTGTGAGAGCAATGCTATCTTTACTGGGACTTTCTATAAAGGAGCTCTTGATTAGCTTGAAACATTAGTGTGATTTATTTTCTCAGCTCCGGTAAATACTTAATTACAAAAAATAATGGTGTCTTTTTTTTTACCTTTTTGAATCTAAATCACAGCAAGAAGTGTATTAAGGCTCTCTTGGCAGTGAATGGCGTCCTAGTGTGGCATCTTTTAACTGACGTCCCTATAATTAGAAGAAATGGGCTTTACATACCACAAATTTGAACTGGCTAATTACTCAATGAATATTTAGCTTCTGACGTAGGCAAATATTATGGGAAGAGAGGAACTTTGTAAAATAAGTATGCAACCCAGAAAACGCCCCAGGAGCCAGCTGTGGCCCATTCTAGTTAAGGCGTTCTCCCCACTGTCCCTTATCCCAGCGATCACACCCTGCCTCTGCCATCTCAGCCTCATGTGATGTGCATGTGCATGCGTGCACCCCCCATCCTGGCTTCCTTAGTTGTTGCCATTTGGATTTTTATATGTTTATTTCTCAAAACACAATCATTCAAAAACTTGAACGAATCATGTGATAAACACCCTTGTGCCCACCTCCCAGCATAATAAACAAACATGAGCACTACGGCTGACTGCTCCCATGCCGCATCCCCTCTCTCCCCACCTTCCCTCCTGCCCCCCAGTCCCGCCCTGCTGAACTTGACCATCCCGAATTGGCCATTGACATTCATGTGTGTTATTCATAAACAGTACGTGGTACGGTTTTGCAGAGTTCACAGCTTTCACCAGGGATGTCGTAGTGGGTGTGTTCTCTTGCAACTTGCTTTCTTAGCTCTGTGATGTGTTTGCAGGATCATCCACGTTAACACAGGTAGCTCTGCTTCATTCACTTTTATTACTGCAAAGAGTTCCATTTTTATGACTGCCTATACCACAGCGTACACATTCTCCTGTTGATGCGCATGGAGGGTTTTGGGGTTTGTTTACGTGTTTGCTACTACAAACAATACTGCCTTGTTTCCTCTGGTATAAGCCTCTTTATCCACTTATGTGAGTTTCTCTAGAGCAAACCTGTCCAACCTGTGGCCCAGGACTTTGAATGTGGAGCAACACAAATTCGTAAACTTTCTTTTAAAACATTATGAAAATTATGCACGGACCTTTTTTTTTTTTAATTCACCAGCTATCGTGAGTGTGTTATATGTGTGACCCAGGACAGTTCTTCTTCCAGCGTGGCCCAGGGAAGCCATGAGGGTGGGCACTCCTGCTCTAGAGCATGCACGTAGGGTAGAGTTGCCAGATTGAAGAAAAACTGATGTTTTTAACTCACCTTATGGGTTTTGGCCTTGAGGACCATGTCCCTGCTCCTTTCAGACACCCTCCTAGAGCTGCAGTAAATTCCCAGGAGCCTCTTCTGTGTTCCCTTCCCAAAGGATGCTGGTCTCAGTGAGCCACCAGTCCCAGGCCCACAGACACTGTACCTGCTCGGTCGCCAGCTGGTCCCCGCCGAGGTCTCAGCCTCGCAAAGGCAGGAGGCAGGAAGAGCAGCTGTGTCAGTGCCCGCTGCTGCCACCACTGTGAGTGCTGAGCACCTGAGACTCGTGCCTCAGCTTCCCAGGGACCAAGCAGGGACCACAGGGCCTCAGGGAACATGCAAAGAAGCTCTACAGTCCTGCCGAGGGGCCCGAGAGGTTGTAGGGTTGACCTTGCCCAGGGCTACTTGCCTTGCAATGGGAGACTCTTGAAGTGGGACATGACTTCCAGATCGAAGGGACAAGTGAACCTCTTCTGAAGGATGCACAAGCATGGGGGAGATGCGAATGGGCAAAGATTTAGGGAGCATAGGTCGGCCTGGTTCCCCGGGAATCACCTTCTTTATGAGACTGCTGGGGCAGTCCTTCAGCAGACTCAGAAGTGTGGGCTCCGGGGCCTGAGAGCTGACCTCCACTCTCATCCAGGGTGAGCTGGGCCGAGCATCTAGGAAGCCGCCTGACAGCTTTGCCACCAGCCCTGCTCCAAGAGCTCCCCCGTGGTCTCGGGCCTGAGCAGCCCCTTCTGGGAGGGCTGGTTCCTTCTCAGACACCCAGGTCCTGCTCTCCCAGAGAACTTGGCCAGGCCCCCTGGCTGTGAGGAGCTGAGTGCCAGCCTTCAAGAAGTCTGCCTTCTCTGTGGACACCAGGCCAAGAGGAAACACCCAGGACCAGCAGCGGCTTAGCCCCAGGGCCGGCCCGCAGGAGGCCTCCAGGGAGCTCCGCAGCCCCGAGGTGCTCCCCACAGCTCTGCTCGCGGCTCAAGGGACCTCGTTCTGTGTCCTGCAGCTGGGGGTCGGTCTCCTTACGGACCTGGTGGCCTCACATTGGGCACCTGCTGAGGCCCGGCCACAGCCTCAGTGACTGAGCACTCACTTCTGTCCTGAGTTTCTTCCTCATCCTCCACGCCCACTGGGGCAGCATTGAGCCTCTTTGATGGACCCCGGGAGGCTCAAAACAGCAGCCGGTTCGCCAGCCACTCACTCACTGGTAGAGTTGGAATCTACCATCAAGGCCCCATCCAGAGAGACAAGAAGGTGCCAAGACACGGGGAGTAAAACCCGGGGGACAGCAGGAGCCTTATCTCCGCCCCCCATGCCCTTGTGCAGCTCCCCCACCCCCGCCCCTCCACCCCCAGCTCTGCAACAATGCCTCTGGACTATTTCATCCAATTCTGCTTCAAAAAAGAAAACCCGGGAAATAATTACTTCGGTCTGACATTATTTACTTAAGTAATTCTTTACTCAAACGTCTTCAGGCTTTATTTTACTAATACTACATAATTACGTAATTGTGTAATTACGAAGAAATTAAATGACAAATGTTTGCTGAGAACAAATGGGAGAAAAAATAGATTCTTTATTTTCCCCAGTGCTCTGGGCTCAATGCATTTCATCTCCTGCACTCCTCCCAGCTCTTCCCCCGGGCTCCCCACTGCCAGCCTGTCCCCCCGCCCCGCCCCGTGGGGGTCTAGTGGGTGGCGAACCTGGACAAGCAGCGGCAGGTGTGAGCACCCTGAGCCTGAGGCAGCCAGCAGGTGCCGGTTCGAACGACCTGCGCGTCCCTGCACACCGCCTGGCCCCCCTCCCAGAGGCGGGGGCAGGAGTCAGGCCTCCTCTGGCCTCCCCTCACTGTCTCTCAGCCCAGGGAGTCCGTGGAGCTCCAACCCACGGCAGCCCGAGAAAGCAGGGCCAGCTTGTCCTCAGCACGAGCTGCCCGTAGCCACAGGCCCTCTGCTCACCCTGCACACACGCACCGGGCCTCACCACTGTCAGAGGCGCTCGTGGGGTCGGCCTCAAAATCTACCGAGGAGGAGGGAGGCAGGGCGGGCACGCCAGCACGGAGCTGCCCACGGGGGCGGGGGCACGGGCACGGGCCACGATGCCTCCTATTCCCGCCTTCCCTTCTCCAACCTCAGCCGCTGCGGAAGCCATTGGAACTTCCCGCAGGGGAAAAATTTCCATCAACTACCCACCCACCCAACACCCAAGGAGTATGTCTTTTGTCCAAGTGCTGAGAGGGACACAAAGGAGCCGGCAGGCCACCACCCTACTCACTCATACGTCAGCTGCTTGGAATCTGACTCGGGGAGCAGGGTTTGTCACAGCAGAAAGTTTCCTAGGCCAGCCTGCCAGAAAATAGCGCTTCTGAGTGTCCCCAGCACCCAGTACTAACAGTGAGGAGCCGAAGCTGGGGACATGGGCCCTGGGGTTCCAACCCCTACACGTTGTGTCCCCGGACAGCTCACTAGTCTGGCTGGGCCTCTGTCGGCTCATCGGGAAGTGGGGACCGACGTACACCTGAGCAGATCCGTGTGCTACTGGGACACTCAGAGCAGCACCACGTGTTCGCCAAGGCTGCCAAAGTGGAACCAACCCCCATGGAGTGGAGGGCGCGGCGGGAAAGCCCCCGGCCCCAACGGCGCCTCCCGGCCTCTCAGCCTCACCAGCTCCGCGTTAGCTGGTCTGACTCATGCTCTCGGGGCAGAGGCAGCAGCCATGAAGCTGGGAAAGATGAGAAAAGGAGAACAGGGGGCCTGGGTCCCAGGGGAGGGAGCAGGGAACCCTGAGAACCGCCTGCCTGGGGGCTTCTCAGGTCGGGGCCAATGTGACGAGAACACAGGGCCCCACGCTGACATCCTTTAAAAATAAAACTCTCTGAGGCCGTCTATCGTCTGGGTTTTCCCCAGCGTAAGGAGGATCAAGGGATTAAAGTGACTTGTACAAGAAACTGGCCAAGGTCACGCACGTGTGAGCACTACTGGGGGGGCCTTCGAGGGTACACCAAGGTGAGGCTCTTTCCTCCCGGGTGGCAGAACCGAGCGTCTGGCCGCCTCAGGCCGGAGATGGAACTGAAGGCCGAGAGGAGGGGTGACATGCTAGGGCTGGGCACCCCAGCCCTGTGACGACGAGGGGAGGAGGAGCCCAGGAAGTCCGCCTTCCTGCTCTCCAGACCCCCCTGGAGTAGAAAGAGCACCGGCTTCAGAGTCTCCATCGCAGCTCAGCGACCTGCGTCCAAGTGACCCCGGGGACGTAGTGCGACCTCTCTGAGCCTCGGAGTCCTCATTTCTGAACCAGATGTCATGATGATTAGATGATCCTTCATGAGATTGCTAGAAGGCTTTACATGAAACGATGTCTTCTAAAGCACTTAGCTCAGGGCCCTGGAGCACATTCAGAACCAGTAAGCGGTCATTCATTCATTCATTCATTCCTATCGTTACTATTTAACAGAGCCACTACTACTCCTTCTACTGTAGATCAGGGCTGAGCAGGGATGTCAGGGGTGGGGGCCACCTCAGGCAGTAGCGAGGTCTGCAGAGAAGGGAGAAGTGACCGGAGGGAAAGGGATTAAAGTAAATTCTTGCAGAAAACAGGGCAGTCCCGAGCCCCAGATGTGCTTCATGGCCAGCAGACGGGGCCGCTGTCCCCACGTGCTGCCCAGATACAAGTGACCAGGAGGCTGGGAGACCTCTGCATGCGGCCGACATCCTTCCGCCCCGTAGGGAGGAGATCGAACCCCCCACCCCACCCCCCAGCATCGTCCCTGCGGCGTCCTGTGTCCAGGAGCCCCTCTTGTGGCCCTCCGTGCAATCCAGCAGAGTGAGGTTCGCCCAGTCCCTGTCGGAGGCTGCCCTTAGAGAGCTTCATTTTCTAGGACCAGCCGTACAGATACCGGGGTAACCGTCACCGCCCTGCTCCGTCTTGTGGGCTCCTGCCCGTGGGGCCTGGTCTGGGCGTGTTCTGTGCGACCTTAACCAGGGCCTTGCTCTGGCCGCCCCACCCCTGCGTTTGCCCTAAGGCGGCCTTTGCTGCAGCCCCTCATTTTGGGCAGGCCGGGCCCCCCTGAGGTAGGTCCTTCCGCCACATTCTGTGTCCTTTCCAGCCAGCTACAGGGTGGAGCAGCAAAGAAGCCCAGGAAACCAGAGGAAGCCCGGCCACAGCCCTTGTCCCCAGGTCCAGTCTAATTCCAGGCAGTGGGCACCCACAGTGTCTCACGGGGGAGGGCCGCGAACCTCGCGTGTGTGAGGGTGAGTGAGCTCGTGTGTGAGTGTGCGCAGGGATCCTCGGAGGTGACAGCCGAGGGGCTTTCTTTGTCTCATCTCCTCGCTTTCGGAAGGTAGAATTCGGGACCCGTGGGAACGCTCCCTAGACCACCCTGCAGCCGGTCAGTGCTGACAGCCCGGTGAGCGGAGGTGCCGAATCCCGGGGTTTTCTCCCAAGGGGGTCCACAGGGTCCGGGGGAACCCGACCCCACCAGTGTCCTTGCTGGGCCTTGGCTTTGCCTCCTGTGGCTCCTGGGCTGAGAGATTGTCGTAATCACGGTCGGTCTGCAGTTCGCAAGGTCCTCCTTTCCTCTCACCTCAGGGAGGACGGGGACAGCCATGCACAGCCCCCCGCCCTCGGGCCGCCTGTGGGCCTGCGGGTGGTGAGCGGAGGCGCTGCAGAGCTGGTCACTTCCCTGGGGGGCTCCCAGCTTCCCCAGGCTCCTGCTCCTGCATCACCTGCCCCGGACCTGACTTCCCGGGGCTCCTGGGAGAGCACAGGTGGGGCTCCTGGGAGAGCACAGGTGAGCCCCCCTGCGCAGGAATGGGAGAGCGTCTCCTCCAGGAGAGTGAGTGACCTGTGCCCTGGGCGCCCAAGGACAGGGACTGGGGAGGGCGGGCTGGGAAGGAAAGATGAGGGGAATTTTGCAGACGTGCCGCAGGCGCAAGCTGCCTGGCGCTTACTGTGCCCTCGGGAAGCCCTCGGTGGTGACGGTGACGTCCAGACACAGGCACGCAGGGAAGGAGCGGGCCGGCGACGGCCTTGCTCCCCACCACAGATCCCTGACGGGGGAGGGTCGTTGGCTCCCTCAAAGGCTGTGGGAGCGAAAGCAAACTTCAGCTCCAGCGGAAGGCGGGTCAGGGGCCCGGAGGAGGGGTTCCGGGCCGGGAGGAGGCCCCGCTTCCTCGGCCCCGCCCGCGCACCCTCCTGCGGCCCCGCCAGCCCGCACCTGTTCTCACCTGGACCCCTCCCGCTCAGATCCTCCTCGTGGCCTCCACTGGGTGGGAGGGGGGCCCCACGCGGGCGCTGGACGTCCAAGCCATGCTACCCCCACGTCTGACCCACGGTACAACATGGATGAACCTCGGGGACACGATGCTGAGTGCAAAGAGCCCGTCGCGGAGTGCCACGCGGCATGATGCAGCTTACAGGAGGTACCCAGAGAAGTCCCCTTCCTGCAGCCAGATGAGGGAACTGCGGGTGCAGGGCCGGAGGAAGTGGGGGTGCGGTTTTAATGGGTCTAGAGTGTCAAGTCTGCAAGGGGGGGAGTCGGGAGATCGGCCGCACGACACGAATGCCCTTAGCACTACCGAACCAAACAAATGGTCAAGATGGCAACTTTTATGAGTTTATTTTTAACCGCAATTCAAAATAAAAATTAAAGAAAGGAGGCGCAGCTCTTGGGGCACTTACGTTCCTGCGCTTAGAAATGCCCACGGCTTGCTGGCCCCCTGGGCCTGTCCCAGGGCCCTGCCCCTTCCATTGTGGGCGTGGCCTGGGAAGACGTCGGTCCTGGACGGGGCCACCCCATCTCAAGGGGAGGGTCAGGCCTGCTCCCCTCCTGACTGGGGTCGCTTGTCTCCCTCTCCCTGGCACCCCCCGGAGAGAAGGCATGACGATGGGCACGGGGACCCTGCTGGAGGCCACAGTCAGGTTTCACCCCAGGGACATCGGAGGCCCTGTCTGTCACCCGGTCCACCCCCAGGACCTCCCGGGCAGGGGGTTTGTGGGCGTGTCACAGATCACACTACATGCACACGCCTGGTGGGGGGCAGGAAGACGGGAGTGGGGGGGTTCCAGCAGGACCCCCAGATTCAGCCAGCTGCCCGCGGGGGCCCGCCGGGCGCTAATTGTTTGTCGCTCCGCTGCAAATTCAGCCTTTCCGCCGAGTCTTCTCTGGCCAGATGTTGTCATTAGCCAACCCCATCAGGCCGGGCCGGCCTGGGGTCTGGCTTTCGCCTGTCAGTCCTGACATCTTCAGTGGATAATGGAACGCGAGGATGTGAGAGGCAGAGCAGGTGCATGCTAATGAGGAGATCAATTTTAATTATGGTTTTAATTAAACACCCGATCCGGGAGGAAAATGACAAGGACTAGGTTGGGGCTGTGCGCGCTGGAAGGAGGCGGGGCGCTGGGAGGGGCGCAGCTCCGGGCTTCCTTGGGATGGCAAGGCGGGAAAGGGCAGCACCGCTGGGAGCTGGGGGAGCACCTGGGCCACCTGGAGTTCGCACCCAGGACGCCTCTGCCTCTCCAGAGCCCTCAGACACCTGGACTCCTGGGGGGAGCTCAGCAGCAACACGGATGGGACACTGAGGCCCGGAGCGGGCTCGGACTTCCTTCTGTCCCCCATAATGTCCCATCCATGCCACCAGTAAAGGTCTCATCCCGGTACATAAGCATTAGCTCCTCACAGCCCCTATGTTTATATCGGAGAGTTTTGGGGGGCAGCGCAAGGCCGCCTCCGTGAGTGGACACTGAGAGCATCACTTGTGCTCACAGCGGTCGTGTCCACCCTACTGCAAAGGGGTTGTACACGATAAAGGATCCTCCCCGGCCTCCACACTCTGCCCCGGCCCCGAACAACACCCGGCACAGAGCAGGCGTTCGGGAAAACGTGTGGACAATCGATAATTACATGGACTCCATGAAATTTAATGAGGAGTCAGGAGCAACACCCAATTAGCCAGTTGTTCTCAGGTCAGGCTATCCGAGTTCTCAGCACCGCGCTGATGGAAGAAGGTGACATGCGTGGGCCGTTTCTCCCTGTGTGCGTGCTCCGTGTGCTCCATGTGCTCCGTGTGCTCCGTGTGCTGCGTGTGCTGTGTGTGCTCCGTGTGCTCCGTGTGCTCCGTGCGCTCTGTGCGCTGTGTGTGCTCCGTGTGCTCTGTGTG
>PVJL010007573.1:0-76369 GCA_004026885.1 Lyroderma lyra | reverse complement strand
CACCACCCCCCGTTGGTCTCCCTGCCACTTCCTCCAGGTGTCCACTCTCCCACACACGACGCGGACTGGTTGCCCGGGTGCGTCTAACAGCCTGCGAAAAACCCCTCCGCAGACGCAGCTGCCGCCTCCGACCCTTGCACGTGCGTCGTGACCACGCGGGGTCGCGCCGCTCCGACGCCGGGGGCGGGGGGGCACCGAGTCCAGCCGCCCCCGGCGCACGCGGCCCCGGGGCTCTGCCCGCTTCACCTCTGCCCAGCCGGTTGGCGCGCGGCTCAGCGAACAGGCCGGTGTAGTGACGGGGAGGCCTCTGCACCCGGGTGCTGCACGGGGGCTGGAGGCGAAGCGCACGCGGGACACACACGGGCACTTACCAACAAAACCGTGTCTGGTTGCTCCCAAAGAACCCAGGTGGGTGCAGGGACTGGCACTAAGGTGCAAGAGGCAGAGAGAACAGGACTGATCACGAGGGGGCTGGGTATGGGGGTTCACTGTGTCACGTTCCCTAACAGGGCCGGTGAAGAGAACTGGCGGGTCCCTGGCTGCCCGGGTCCGTGGTTCTCCACGTGTCCCCGTGGCACCAACCACCTAGCCCTGTGCTCCGTGTCCCCGTGGCACCAACCACCTAGCTGCCTGCCCCTCCCACTAGGCTACAAATTCTGTGTGCCCGGGCAGGGGTTCGGGTCTCGCTCCCCGTCTTGACCCCAGAGCCTCCCGCACACTAGAGGCTCAGTGGCTCTTCCCGTGAGCTCCGTGGTGTCCCGCAGAGCCGCAGGCACCCGCCTGGCCTCCCTGTCGGGTCTGGTGGGGGATGGGGTGGAAGGGGCGGAGCCGCAGCCCACGGGCCTCACGCCGCCGCCCAGGCATTTCCACTCCAGGGCAGCGGCCTTGGGGCGCAGTCCCCTGTCAGTAGTGTTCTAGAAATTTTCCGGGCAGAAAAACCTGAAGCTCATTTTCATACAGTCCAGATCAGGGACCTTGTAATACTTCCTCTGATTTTTCAGTGCAGTAGGCAGTGAGTCAAGGGAGGGGAGAAAAGGGAGGGGGTGGGAGAGGAGGGGGGGAAGCTAAATATAAGGTGATGGAAAGAGAAGTCACATTAGGTGGTGAACTTATTATACAAGATGACATTGCACTGTAGAATTGTATGCCTGAAACCTATGTAATCCTTGCTAACAGATGTCACCCCAATAAGTCTAACAATAAAAGTGAATTTTAAAAATTTAAAAAAAAAAGAATGACATTTATTAAAAGTTTGTTCTCCATAACACACCACCTACCTCCTGCTACCACAGAACATACAGGCATCAATGATATGAACTGACATGAGTTATTATTTAAGAGAAATGTCAATGGTAGGACAGGTCCTCTCGGTGTGCCAATAACATGTATCTGCTTCTCAGGGTGACACCACCTAAATGCGGCATCTAGACGACGAATTCGTAAAGACAGAAAGTGGAATGGAAGTTACAAGGGCTGGGAGAGAGGGGAATGGGAAGCTGTTTCTTAATGGTTATAAAGGTTCTGTTTGGGGTGATGAAAGAGTTTTGGAAATAGTGGTGATGGTTACACGACTTTGTGAATGTATACTTATTGCTACTGAATTATATATTTAAAAGTGGTTAAGATGGTCAACTTCATGTTATGTATTTTGTTATAAAAAAATATAAGCATGTGAAGTACCATTCTTTTGTGATTAGGGTCATTAGAGCTGCTAGTCTTTTAATGGGCTGTTAGTGTTTGTCGTCTAGTTTTTCCACAAGATATCCTAGAATCCATGCAATATAGTTGTTTATTATAAAGAAGATCATATTTTAAAGCGACAATGTTATAATTGAGAATGACCTTTAAAAACACATGACCAAGGAAGCAGTATTATGTAAATTGGAGAAATGACCAGAAATATGCCATAGGAGCCACCAAGAGACTATAATAATTGTCACAGCTTGAGACTGTAATAATTGTCACAGCTTGAGACTATTGTGTACATTGATATGTGAAGAGAGAGGGCAGTAGAGAAAGCTAACACCTGATTGGACACTCACCAGGGCACAAATGACCCTGTACACGGGGTCAGGCAATCTCTAATATAGTTGAGAAAAATGGTCTGCCCTGGGAGTCAGAGCTGTAGGGTGGGGAATCTAATAAGGGACCATGAAGAGTAGCCAGGTCTACTACGTGTGATATACCTCTAGCCATGATAGGCAGGGGAAGACAGGAAGTGGACATCATGGAGGTTTCTAGATGAGGGGCAGGATCCCACACAGTGGAAGGGGCACAGGCAGGACTCCAGTGCAGGGTGGAGTTAAGGATCTACTTAGTTTCATATATCAAAAACTAGAAATAGAGTGTCTGGGAAACATATCAAAAGCCTTGATAACATTTATAATCTTCAATTAAAATTTGATTATAGAGAATTCATTTCACAGAAGTAATTACTTAGCACAAAGATGTAACTATCAATAGACACATTTTTATAACAACAGTGCTTAAAATAATACAGAATTATGATTAACTTAAATCCTCTACAATAAGGATATGTATACAGCAAAATAACATATAGCCATTAAAATTGCTGTTGCGGAAGAATTCTCAAAGTCATAAAAGAGGTTTTCATTTTTGTACATACTCTGTTCCTTGGTGAGATAGTACTTGCGTGAGTACTCCACTGAAAAACTGGAAGGAGATCATTTTCTGCCAACATTTTGGGAAGCTATCTATGTTACTTTCAGACCTTCTTTTGGTTGCAGTAAGTTCATGGGGTAAGAGGTCTTTCTTTCACTTATTTCATCACCTGTCAATGTATAAAGGTATTCCATGACCTTAGCATGTTTTACAGAAAGAATGCTTTTATAAAGCCTTATACAAATGCTCAGGGAACAGACTGTATTAAAAAGTTTGTTTCTGTTACTGCAGACAGGTGTTGCTCAGTAATAATAAATACCAGGAGCTCCCTGGTGGTGTAGTGGCTAGGCTCCGGTGTTGTCAACGCTGCGGCCTGGGTTCGATTCCCAGCCAGGGAACTACCCACATTAACTAAATACATAAATAATAATAATAAATACCGCTTTCATTAATTTATTCATTCATTGAACACCTACGCTATGCCCAGCATACGTTAACACCAGACAGAGCCCCTGATTATAAGTTGCTTATATTCTAAGGGGGAGTGGGAGGCAGAGGGCCAGTAAGTAAACCATACATGATTGTAGGTAGTGATTGATGCTATTAAAAAATTGGACAGGAGAGCAAGACTGGACAGGGTAGCTGCCTTATGCAATGTTCAACAGAGTCCTCATAGGAATCATAGAATATTTGTTTTCTTGTGTCTGGTTTATTTACTTAGCACAATGTTTTCAACATTCATCCATGTTGTCACATGTATCAGAATTTTCATTTCTTTTTATGGCATAACAATATTCTATCATATGTACAAGGGCTGTCCAGAAAGTATCCAGCCACATAATATGAAAAATAGAGGCATTCATGGTTGAATTTTTTTCTGGACAGCCTTTGCATATGCTGCTGTTTGTCTATCCATTTACCTTTTGAAGGACATTTACATTTAGGTTGTTTGTACCTCACGGCTATTGTAAATAATGCTGCTACTATTAAATGGCTAGGAACTGTAATTACCCTAATTATAAAAGAGTGGTGTTTAACCTCTTCTGTTTCATTTCTATTCTAAATATATACATATATATAGATATATATATATACACACACACACATACATACATACATACATATATACCTTGGCAAGGTTATGACAACTTACTGAATTGTTTCTACAGTGCTGCCAATGTAAGTGCACAATGGCAAGTTCGCGAACTTAATTGTCAGATTTTGGGTACGACAACAGCTCTGATGGCCATTCCAGAAAAAGAGTTCCAAAATTGCTTTGAAGGGTGGACTAAGTGCTGTCATGGGTACATAGCTTCTCAAGGGGAGTACTTCAAAGGTGACTGTAGTGATATTCAGCAATGAAGTATGTGGCACTTTTTCTAGGATGAGTTCACAAAATAATTGTCTAACCTCATATATCTATCTATATCTATCTATATCTATAGATATAGATAGATATAGATAGATAGATATAGATAGATAGATATAGATATATAGATAGATATAGATAGATATAGATAGATAGATAGATATAGATAGATATAGATATATAGATAGATATAGATATATAGATAGATAGATATAGATATATAGATACACACACACACACACACACACACACACAGTTCTGACAATTACATTCGCGAACTCAACCTAGAAAAAGTTCTACATACCTCATTGGTGAATATCACTATGGTCACCTTTAAAGCACTCCCCATAGGAAGCTATGCACCAGAGCTGTAATCATATTACCCTTGATGTCCTGAATGTGATCAAAATGTCTTCCTTTCAATATATTTCCTTTATCTTTGGATAAAGAAAAAAGTCACTGGAGGCCAAATCAGGTGAGTAAGGAGGGTGTCCCGATACAGTTATTTGTTTACTGGCTAAGAACTCGCTCACAGATAGTGCCATGTGAGCTGGTACATTGTGATGCAAGAGCCATGAGTTGTTGGTGAAAAGTTCGGGTCATTTTGCTCTAACTTTTTCACACAGCCTTTTCAGCTTCCAAATGGTAAACTTGTTTGGTTGTTTGTCTACTTGGTACAAATTCATAATGAAGAATCCCCCTGATATCAAAAAAGGTTAGCAACATCGTTTTTGTCTCTTGATTTAAACTGATGGAAATTTTGGGTTGTGGAGAACTGGCTGGCTTTCATTGTGCACTTTGACACTTTGTTTCAGGGTCGTATTGGTACACCCATGTTTCATCACCACTGGTAAAACAACTCAAAACATCATCTTGCCTCTCCAAAAGTTCTTGACAAACTTCAATTCTCCTTTTCTTTTGTTCATCAGTGAGCTCCTTCAGGACCATTTTTGCACACACCTTTCTCATGTCAAGATTTTCAGTTAAGATTTTCCTAACTCTTTCTGTTTACTTGGTCTGCTATGCCTCTCAGTCAGCTAATAATTTTGACACACAATTAAATGAATTTTTGCAATGTTTTCATCAGTTCTTCTCATTACTGGCCGCCCTGATCTCTCTTCATCAGTGATGCTTTCTCTTCCCTCAGAAAAACATTTAGTCCATTTGTACACTGCCATTTTCTTCATGGCATCATCCTCATAAACTTGGACTAACATGTTCCTGATTTCACTTCCACTCTTGCCAAGTATAACAAGAAATTCAATGTTTGTTCCTTGCTCTAATTCAAGCTCTGACATTCTTGCGACAGCACACAAAAATGTGCAACAACAATAAAGAACGCCACTCTGCAAGATAGCGCCACATATACAGAGAACACAGCTATGAGACACAAATATACTAAGGTTGTGAAACCTTACTGAGTTGTTTGTACAGTGCTGCCAATGTAAATGCATGGTGGCAAGTTTGTGAATTTAATTGTCAGATGTGTGTCTCGTTTTGTGTGTGTGTGTGTGTGTGTGTGTGTGTGTGTAGGTCCAGAAAATATCCAGCCATAAATGTCTCTATTTTTCATATTACATGGTTGGATACTTTCCAGACAGCTTATCTAAATCTATATGTATATATGTATTTATGTAGGTATGTATGTATATGTATATGTGCGTGTGTGTGTGTGTGTGTGTGTATAATCACTGGTCACACTCTCGTTTAATAAGCAGTGCTTGAAGCAGTATACCAAACTAGTTTAGTTTATTTTAATCTCAGCCCAGGAATTATTTGAGGAAGTTTTATACAATACAAAAGGATCAAAATAGGTGAAGAAAGGAAGATGAAAAGAAAAACAAAGTATTATAAAATAAAGCTAGGGATAACCTATACAAAAATGTATAATATACCAGAAATTCTGGCAGGTCACAATTTATAAGCTTCCTAGTGACCATACAAAGAGAGAAAGGATCAGTCATAAGAGTCATCGGCTCTATAAGATAAACAAGCAAACAAACAAATCAACAAAAACTACCAGTTGCTCAGGAAAAAGAAGCCAGTAGATATTCCCAGTACTGAATTATAAGAGAATTGAGGAAAACCATTTGCTAGAGTAGAATATGTCTTCGTTGACTTCTATGATAAATACAAACTGAGTTTCAGGGGGTTGTTTCTTATCATGCTACTCAAAAGAAGCTAAAGGTATACCAAAAAGTGGAACTCAGAAAATAACAATTATATGGAGAGGGGATAAATGAAAGCTGTCCAAACACTCAGTTCTCTGAGTGTTGATGAAATATGGACCTTAGCAGGAATAAATGGATTGTATATTCCCAAGGAATGATTTCTTAATTATAATTAAGTTGGATAAGAGTTGAACAACAGGGATGTTAGGTTATATTTTCTAAAAAGAACTGAGAAATCTTGGCCCATGTTACTGGTAAAGGAAAAACTGATTTACTGAATAATCTTTTAAGCATAATATAGTTCTATAATAGTATCCTTTTGTCAAAATTAGAAGACCTGGACAACATCCAATGTTGGTGTGGATGTGGAGCAACCAGAATTCTTACTCATTGTTGTGGAGAATGAAAATATTACAACCACTTTGGACAAAAGTCTGGCCATTTCGTAAAAAAAAAAAAAAAATATATATATATATATATATATATATATACATATATATATATATACACACACACACACACACACACACACACATACATACACATATACCTATAGTCTGACCTAGCAATTTCACTCTTACGTATTTAGCCAAGATAATTAAAACATATGTTCACAAAAGGACTTGCACAAGAATGTTCATAGCAGCAGCCAGCCTTGTCCAGTTTTTAAGAATAATAAAAAACTAGAAAGGCCTGTGTGTCCATCAGTAGGAGAAAGGCTAAACACACTGTGGTTGACCTATGTGATGAAATTCTATTCAGCAATAAAACAGAAAAAACAACTTATACAAGCAGCAACATGGATGCATCTCAAAAACATTATGTTGGTAAAAATTTGGTAGAATTTAGGAAACGATATAAAAATTTAAAATTGTGCTGGAGTTGAGACAGGACAAGGATTCCTACCTAGTTCCATGACCCATGACAAATTGCCTCTGTTTTGTAATGCAGAAAATAATCACTGATTGTGAGAATTAAGTAAGCCTGGATGTGATTTTCTTTTGTATTTTTAAAATTTACATATAGATTATCTGTATGTATCTTTCTGTAATTTGCTTCCTTTCATTTAACCCTGATTTGTAAGTATTTGGTGAAGATTAGTGTAACACAAATACAAAATTATTATTAGACAAAACAAAAGAGAAGTATTTATATATAGCTTAAGAATATCATGTAATAATCTTACTACATTTTGTTGCCAAAACCATTGTGCTGAGTGCAAGAAGCCTAATCCAAAGATTATACATTGTGTAATTTCATTTATGTGAAGTTCTAGAACAGACATTTTTATCCATTGGTGGATAAAATCAGAACAGCAGTTACATCTGATAGAGTGGGGGAAAGGAAAAATGAGGTGATGCTCATGTTCTATGTTTTATAGGTATTTGTGCATTCATCTGTATGTAAACTTTACCTCAAAAAGGACATAACTATAAACAAATACTGAACTCTCATTGGTGAGCGGCATTAAGGAGGAAGTATACTGATGTCTACAACTTAATTTAAAGTTCATTTAAAAAGTGAGGGTTGGGGTTCCCTGGTGGTGTAGTGGCTAGGCTTCTGCACTCTCAACGCCACAGCCTGGGTTCAATTCCCAGCCAGGGAACCAACCCTGCCCCCCCCCCCCAAAAAAAGTGAGGGTGGGCACAGGGATAGGTAAATGCATGATATAAATCAAGTAAAGTTAAATGTTACTGATAGAAATGGAGGGTGTGGGAATATAAACTTGTGTGCTGTAAAATTCTTTTAATGTTCCTGTAGGCTTGAAAGTTTTTGTATTTTAAAAAATCCAAAAGAATAAACTCATAGATACAGAGAACAAATTGATGGTCGCCAGGTGGGAAGCGGGTGGGAGGGTGGGCAAAACGGGAAAGGGGGGCTGAGAAGTCCAAACTGCCAGTTACAGAGTAAGTCACAGGGAAGTGCAGTACAGCCCTGGGAATATCGTCAGTAACATTGTGACAGCTATGTGTGGTGCCAGACGGTTACTAGTCTGAACGTGGTGATCGCTTTATAAGGTGCATAAATGTGCAGTCCCTTTGTTGGACACCTGAAACTAATATAATATTGTATGTCAACTATAATTTTAAAAAATTAAAAATTTAAAATCCAAAAGAAACTAGACATCTTCATCAAGATGCTCACCCAAAGTTATGACCACTGCATTTCTGCTTAGAAATGGGCCTAAGTAAAAAAATAATTTAATAATAAAAATTCATTTTAAAGTAGTCTTAAAGGAGACCAAGATATCCTTGGGATTTTTTTTCCCCCTTGAGGTTCTTTTATTACATGGAGACATCCAAGATCAGCTTAAATTTTTTTTTCTTGGTGCTTCAGGTCAGAGTCAATCCAGTAGGGCTGCTAAAATCTAGCTGCAACACAAAGTCTTTACACTCTCTTTAAATGTTATCTTCAGATTAAAGCAAAGCAAAAAAAAAGAAGAAGAAAGAAAAGATGATAAAATATGAGTTCTTGAAATGTCACTCAGGGGAATTAAAAACCTACTCTTTTTATCTAATATACTCAAACCCATGATGCTGTTTAAGCAGCAAGCAATAAAACGGTATCGGGTAGAAAATTTCAAGGGCACAATTAGTTATGTTAAAGCTATTTGGGAAATGGGTCGCCGCTACAAAAATGATTTCTCTTTCCACAGATTGAGTTTTATAGTCTTGGTTTCAAAGGGCATTGTTACACTTGTGCATTCAGTGAGTGCCCACCACGCTGAGGTAACCTTATAATCATCGGGGCTCTATCTATCCTTGGGTGGTGAGCATCGCTCGCATTTTTAAATCTGTTTTCCCGTGGATCACAGCGAAGTCCGTGCGTCCCCCGAGCGCCGTAGCTGCGCAGGTACGGGGGGTGGCCCCACTCCAGCGGGGAGGTGGCCGTGGCGTCCACGAGCGCTGCGCGGTCCCATCAGCAGGGGGCGCTGTGTGAGCCTTCCCACTTGAGAACCACAGTCGTCATTGAGGTGCTCTGGTACACGTCTGGGCAGCGACCAACTCACCCCGGACGCGCAGCATCCGCTCATCCACAGTGTCTCCGCCCTGTGCCCCGGGAGGTTCTGCAGACGTGCAATGTGTTACGTTCTCCAGCAATCACCAAGGGGTATGGGTCCGCCATGTGGCCCTGACCCTGGAAGGTCGCACAGCCATCGGTGTCCTCCAGCAGGACCTTGTGGTCCGGCTGGCCTCGGGTCAGGGTCCCGTCCATGAACACGTGGGCCCTGAGGAAGAGACGCTGTAAGTTTTTCACACTGCCGTAAGTCTAAGAGTGTGAAAAGCTTTTGACTTCAGAATCCTTCCAAACAGTACAGTAGGACAAGTACTCTCTTTTGTGTTTTTTGTTTGTTTGTTTGTTTTTTGGTAGTTTTTTTGTAGTATGTGGGTAGTTCAGTATGTGGGTAGTTCCCTGGCTGGGAATCGAACCAGGCCACAGTGTTGACAGCGCGTGCGGAAGCCTTAAGCCACTACACCACCAGGGAACTCCCCAGGACAAGTACTTTCAACTCACAGGATGGTCAGAAGCCCATGGACCTGGTCTCCAGTTCTCACTCCTGCTGCTAGAGACCGCGGTGCTGTCGGGGAGAGGGATTTTTATTATTAACCTACAATGGGTTTTAAAAATGTTTATTAGCAGTGTCTGTCAATCACTTGGAAAAATTCAAATGACATAAATTATAAAACACAAACATCAGCTGACATACTCAACCCAGAAATTATTACTGCAGTTTTAAGTATAATCCACCAGGTGGCAGAGAAAAAGAATCACAGAAAATGTGCACATTTCTAATGTAAATGAATAATGAAAAAGAACTTATTACTTCTGTGAATGGTAAAAGATTTGCAGACTTTTAATAGGAATGTTATACAGGACACAGAACTAAACGTGTGATCTAAATCTCAATTCCAACTTTTCCCTGAGGTTATTTGCTTACATAAAAATGGTAATTATCTGATTTGCCATGTTTGCTTACACAATTTCACTCTCTTTTGAAGGTTATCTTTGATTTATGTGTGAGAGAATGACTATGGAGTTATCCCTTCTCACTGCTCAAATGATGAGCCTAGCACACCCATCACCCTCATTCCTCTCACGGTGATCCCAACTTCTCCACTCCCACCAGAACCCAGAAGCTGTGGAGCTTCTCAATTCTTTATTACTTTTTTTTTTTTAATGTGGGTAGTTCCCTGGCTGGGAATCGAACCCAGGCCACAGCATTGACAGCACCGAAGCCTTAGCCACTATAGCACCAGGGAACTCCCAATTCTTTGTTACTTTTAATAAATCTTTCAACATTCCTCTTCTTAAGCTTCACCTGCTGTGATGATTTCAAAGTAGCAGAAATAAAGGATATAAAGAGAAAAAATATATTCTCTACAGTGTAATTACAAAGAGGCTATAAGTAAGTAGTCTAGACATATTTGAGTTATTCATAGAAATCAACATATGTTTATACAGAGGATCAGGTTTATTCCATCTGAGCAGGCCTCGATGTCTCCTATAATTTTCGGAGGGATTCCTACCTAGCCTACACACTGAAGTAAGACAATCTCTCTGTTTCCCTTCTCCAACACATGCTTTGGGATGGCAATGAAACAGCAGTGATTTAAGAAAATGTCAACAGTTGTCCAACTTATTTTTTGTTTGGAAGGAGCAAGAAGATGAATAAGAAAATAAAAGTCAAATGTGTGGAACCAGAATTCCTTTTAGCAAAGAGACTACTGATCTTATTTTTAGATGATGAAAAATGACTTTGCATTAGTAATTCTGCAGGTGCATCACGCTACTGGGGCACTCAGGAGATTTTCAATGTAAAAGAGTCAGTGACATGACATGTGGAATATGCAGCTAAAAGGTACAAAACACCAGCCAACCACGCTCAGAAACTAACTGCACCGATAATACCCAAGCCCTGCTTTAACATTAAAATCCTATAGCCTGTTCTCAGTTTTGTTGAAAACTATTCCTTGGCAATTTTTTTTTCACCTGACAAATGTCATCCTATGGGAACAGAACGTGAGAACTCTCTCAAAATTTCAGAACTTCGTATTACTCTCTGTTGGACTCGTCTGACAAGTTGGCTCATCCCTTTCCTAACTAGGCAGCAACCAGACATATTGGTGTTATTTAGGATCACACCCTGCTTTAAATGCTTATTCAGCCGCATTCCCAATATTTTGGATCTGCTACCTTCATTTACATTTCAATACATGTTTATGACCTGAAATTTTAACTGCCAATGTCTTGATTACAATTCAGACTAAGCATTTATATTATGAAACAAGAAATTGACTGTCAACGGAAAAATAAATTCCAGTAATTATGATAATATATTACAGCAAAAGAATTTTGCCTAAAAATTAAAGAACTCAGGATCACGTTATACCAAATTTTATTGACTAATACATTTTGTTGAATAGCAAGGAAAATTGGCTATTAGAATAAGTATTTTCCTCAAAAACTTTTGATTTGAAAATAGGAAAAATTATCTTCCTATTTCTTCGAGTTTCTTTCTCTTTCTTTCCCCCACATCAAATTTCTCCAAACTGAAAATGTTATTTAAAAAATAAAAACAATTTTCAGCTTAGTTCTACTAATTAGGTAGTAGTCACAAAAACTGTTTTTAACTTTGTATACTGTCTTTCCCTCCAGTTAACTAGGTTATTTTATAAGCAAGACAACATATATCATCAGGCAAAATACTGGCTTTTATTACCCCTGTGAAAAAATGTAAAAACTGAAATACACTAAGGTAGTATGACTTGCCTGGCAGATACAAAACTTTCCCATCTCCTAAACTAAATGATTGGTGAGGATAGCTGTCTAGACTCTAGGGCTAATGGGACAGGGCCTTGGGTCCAGTCCCCTGGTGGGACAGATAATCATATACCATTATGGTCACAGATTCTAGTGAGCCAAACATCTGACATATGTAAGCCATAGGTCAAAAGATGGATCAGATAAGAGAAGTATCTATAGATATTCATCCATCCCCACTGACAGAAAGACAGCTGAAAACACAAGCCCTGCTGAGGCCTAGCAGCAGTGAAATTAAACACTATGTTTGGCAAGCAAACACCCATACACCTTGGAAATTTTAACTATGCAAAGTACACTGAAGTATCCTAATGACTATGCTGGACAAACCCACACATCATACTGCATTTGTTCCAAATGACACATCATTTTGTTTATTAAAGACATCCTTCTATTATTAGTAGTTTAAATTCCGAGCCACTGAAGAGAGCTCTCTATAAGGTTAACCAATTTATATTCTTGGTTGACTTTCTGAAATTATATGAAAGAAAAACAGTAAAAATGTCAGCTAAATAAAGCTAACACTTGGGTATTTGGGTGGTCCAAATCCACTTTGGAAATAAGGATATAAAACATAAATTTCTCATACATCATACTTAGTTAGCAAAGTTACAATCATATTTTAAGAATCTAAATTGTTATCATAAATGTTTATTCTAAATTCCTCATTTTTCATATTAAGAAACAAGGGTCAACGACGATAAGAGATTTCCCTGTGTAACTCAGAAGAGTAGCAGGGCCTAGGGGTGACATAGAAAGAACCTTGGTGGCCGTGTTAACCTTTGTAAGGCTGATGCAGGTATCAGTGGTTCACAGCCAGATGGAAGAAGAATTCTCCATGCTGGAATTCATTCACGAGGCAGTGTGGTATGAGCAAAAGTAGGAAGGATTTGGAATCAAATAAGTGGATCCTCAACACTGACTCTTCTTTTTGGCTCTACCTTTTCTTCTTTAGCTGTGTGACAATGAGAAAATTAATCTCTTAGAGTCTCCATTTCTTTATCAATAAACGGGATAATCAGTCCTACTGTAAAGGTCAGCTGTGAGGACTAGAGACACAAAGCAGGTGACTGATTAATTGTAGCTATTATTATTATCATAACAAGTAAACAAGTAATAGCTGCGCTGATTATCTGTCATTCTCCATTCCTATCCCCAGATGCCTTTGTCACCTTATACAGGGTCCAGCTGAAGTCACACCCTTTTTTAAGTAGTTAAAATAATGTTATATTACAGAATTACATGCTTATGATTTTGTAATAAAAGACTTGGTATAGATTACCAGCTCATAAAAAGGGGCGTTACTTGGGTCGGACCCTGTACTTTAAGAAAAATCATTTATTTGAGAGTTCATCCCAGTCTATGGGTTCGATGTCTCATCCTGAAATAAAGCAAAACCACATGGCCTGCACAGAGACTGAGTTAGAAGTCTGGGTTATCATTTGTCTAAGCAAGTGAACCAACCAGCTACTGCGAGAAGGAAATGGAGAGCTGGGAATTTCCCATTTACACAGACAACAAAAACTGAATGTAGGTCACTGTCTCATTTGTACCCATGGATTTTAATTCACGGAGGTGACGAAACGACAATATGGAGATGTCAATACCATTGAAAGAAGAATTTATTACTTACATTTCCCGAGAGGAGGGGCACGCCACATCACACAGGGCCACATGGGGAGCACTAGGTTTTGGTCACGAGGCAGAAGCAGACGTGGAAAATCTAGGCCAGAACCTTTACTGGGGTTTGTGCAGGAAAGGCAAGGCAGAGCAGGGTAAGCCTTTTGGAATTGGCCAGCTTGAATCATCCTGGCAGGCTTTGGGCTGTGGGGGTGGCCTCTAATTGCCTGGTACCTGGCCCTGGCATGACTTAGGTCATGGGAAATATTGGCTTGGTGTGTAAGTTAGATAAGGGGAGTGGTTGGAGTCATAGTCTCGGGATTGATCCGTTTGGATACAAAAGATATACTCCTAGGCAAGTTGTTACTATATTTGGGAATTCGCTAGCCGTGGGAGGTGCCCTCTCACCTTGGGGCTGGTATACCCCTAAAATACTAAAACATCATGAGATACAGAAAATAAAACACAAGATTAATAAAAGTCACAGAAGTTTCAAACAAGTATTTCCCCTTTCATGTTATTTTCTACTAATCCCTTAATCACTTAGGGCTCTCTTATGGTATATAAACATTACATTTTCATTTTATATGTTAATAGTAAGCAGCCTTGGTTTCAAATTGTCATCTGGATGGAGTTTGGGGTGATTTTTATTCTGCCTTTCTTAAAAAGAATTCTTTTAAAAAAAAAACCCCTAAAGTTTATGTTGAGTCATAGAAGTCATAGAAGTTCAAGGACTAGGAGGGGTCTTGGAATTTACTTGGACCAATTCTTTCATTTTATATCTGGGTAATCACTCATGAAAAAGGTCTCCTGAGACTTAATGGCTTAACTACCATCAAAATCAAACATAGAATACAGTCAAGCATGTAATTGAAAGCATTAATAACCACACTCAGCCAAAAAGTGGTTAAATTTTAGAGTGCAACTAAACTCTTGTTTCTTTTCCTGTCTTCTTTCCTCCAAAGTAGAGATGTTAGAAGTCTCTCCAGGTGATCAGAAGTTAGGAAACACTACAGGTGTCATTTGCAGGGCAGATTTCTCTCAATGGGATCATGCCACCATCCACAGCACAGTCAGCAGACCTCACACAAAGTCAAGACCATTGACCACACGAAGACAGTTTTATGGTTCAAATCAAGGCAAAGGCCCTCACCTGCTAGGTACCTGTATCAATTCCTGTCTGTAGAATGAACCACTCCATTTTTGAGTTTCCTGTTTTGGTTTTTCTTTTTTGTTGTTGTTGGGTTTTGTTGTTGTTGTTTTGGTTTGGTTTTTGGTCTTTTTTGTTTGTTTTTCTGTGTGTGTGTGTGTGTGTGTGTGTGTGTGTGTGTGTGTTTTGCTCCTGCTTAAAAGTAATAATGGGAGAACAGCACATTAAATTTGGAAACTCTTCATAGCTTGTTCAGTTGCCTGAGGGTCTCATGATAAGGGTGGTATGCAGGGAACTAGAAAAATGGAATGGTGGACACAGAGGCATGTCCTTACCTGGAATGAAAAGTAGAGACTCTAATTGCAGGGAGATGCCAAGAGTGCTAATAATACCTGGACTGCTTATAATAGCTGGACTTACTCATCCATCTTTCTGAAGTGCTATGAAGACACGCATACTGCTTAGAAGGAAACATGGTCAGAAAATTAGTGGAAATAAAAATCATTTCTCCAATTAAATTTTTGTTTTATCACAGTAAAACAGCACACAATTTAAAAATTCAACTAGTTCTACAAGACTAGTTATAAAAAACAGCAGTTCCCCACCTGCTAAATTCTTTCATTTTGGTTACAGCTACTTTTTAGAATGTTTTAAGTTCATTGGGGGCAGGGACATTTATTACTATACCTCTAAAGAATATTCTTATACTACTATTTCTTGGAAGTTTTTCCCTCTGTTTCAGGCATTATCTCTGGACTTTCCACTTGCAAGGCAGATTTCTCTCAATGGGATCATGCCACCATCCACAGCACAGTCAGAAGACCTCACACAAAGTCAAGACCATTGACCACACAAAGACCACAGTAGATGAGAATTCAACTCTCCTTCAGCTCTCCCCCCAACTTGACCCCATCACACACACAGACTTCCTATTTCCCTATCCCCTCAATAAAGTTATATTTGTAGTTATAATTGTGGCTAGGTCCATATTTACATTATTACCACTGTGTAAACCCATTCCCAGCATGCTCTGTGATACTTAGGAGGGCTTAGTTTGAAGGCATCACCCAGGCATATATTTTTTTAACAGGTATTTATTGAATGCCTACATCATGTACTATGCTCAGTGCCAGCTATACAAGGGAGAAAAAAACAGGTGTGGAACATACCTTCATGGTATAGCACAATGGTCCACCATGTTCTACAGTCTATTCTGGAACCAGACTGCCAGGAGTCAGATCTCAGCTTTTCAGCTTAGTAGCCATGTCATCTTGGGCAACTTACTTAACCATTTTGTACCTTAGTTATCTCAGAGTTGTTGAGAGGATCAAATGAATCAAAATACGTAAAGCACATGTCACAGTGTCTGATAAATAGTAGAGACTATGTAAGTGTTACATAGCATTATTACTTTAGGAGTCAAATGGAAAGGAGAAATATATAGATAGATAGATAAATATACACACACACACTCTACAAATTTATATTATACACATACACATATACATAAATGTGTATATATAATGTATATATTTACAATATATTATATAGCATGGTAAGTGTTAAGATGAAAAAGTATAGGGTGCTATAAGAGCACTAAACCAGAGGAATCCTCATTTAGATGGAGGCTTCTCTCAGAATGTGATATTTCAGCTGGAAGTTGAGGGGTAACTAGAAAGTAGCCACAGTAGGGAGAAGCTTCTTACAACAGAAGGAAGAGCATGTATCAAGGCCCCAAGGTAGGGAAGAGCTTTGTCAGCTTGAGGAACTAGAAGACCACTGAGGCAAGAGAGATGAATGTCAGGAGCCCAGACAAGGCTCTGTGAGCCGTGATAAGAATAGCATTGGATTGAATTGTGTTGCATTGATGGCCAGTGAAGGGCTTTAAACAAGGAAGTATCCTGAGCCGATCTTCTTTTAAAAAGATCATTCTGATTGCCTAGAAGTGATTGTATTAAAGGGGAACTGGAGAATTTCTCCACTTCCTATGAGGTTAATGCCCCAAACAAACCAAACGAAAGGGCAGTGGACATGGTGAAAAGTACACAGAGTCGATGTACAGAGGGTGCCAAAAAATGTATGTACATTTTAAGAAAGGGAAAAACTGTATTAAAAAAAAAGAAAGAAAAAGGAAAAAACTGTATTCAAATTGTAATACTCAATATATACCAATAACAAAGATGAATACAAGTCATGTTTGACTTCTGCAATTACAAGAGGTGCTCCAGCTCCCATCAGCACCCAGACACTTCTGATTACTACTGCTTGAGCAACATTGACCAAAGGGTCCACTTGTATCGGCCATTTCAGTTTCTTCCTCAAGTACCGCCAGTGTAGCTGGTTTTCTATGGTACACTACATGATTTAAGGTCCCTCCCAGGTAGAAGTCAAGAGGTGTTAATTCAGGAGAACATGGGGGAAACTCAAACAACATTCTTGAATTTCAAATACCCCTTCAAAATGGTCCCACGCTCCTCAAGGACAACTGTATTTCCGCCATTTTCTTTGACTGTCCTTCCTGTCGCATGGTGATGCTAGCACTTATTTAATTAATGCCATCTTTTGAGAGAATGTCATACTACACATTGCTACTGCAATTCAACTTTGAAAAGTAGTACACAGATAGCATCGCTTAAAATGTGTATAACATGTTTTTGGCACATCAACACAACTTGGCAATAGATTGGAAGTAAGCACTAAAGGATGGAAGTTCCAAGGTTAACAATGAGACTTTTAAAATAGTTACCCCAGTGGGTAAAATTTCTTAAAAATGAAAGAAGCATAATATAAGGTCAGATAATTTCACAAACTCATTTTAGAAAAAGGGCTACGTACCTCATTGTTGAATATCACCACAGTCACCTTCGAAGTACTCCCCTTGGGAAGGAAGTTATGCACCAATGCCAGTGCCTAGTCCACCCTTCAAAGCAATTTTGTATCTCTTTTTCTGAAATGGCCATCAGAGCTGTGGTCATGCCCAAAATCTGACAATTAAGTTCACACACTTGCCCCTGCGCACTTACGGTGGCAGCACTGTACAAGTAAGGTGTCATAACCTTGAGTTGTTTGTACAGTGCTGCCACCGTAAGTGCGCAGGGGCAAGTGTGTGAACTTAACTGTCAGTTTGGGGGCATGACCACAGCTCTGATGGCCATTCCAGAAAGAGTTCCAAATTGCTTTGAAGGGTGGACTAGGCACTGGCATTGGTGCATAGCTTCCCAAGGGGAGCACTTCGAAGGTGACCATAGTGATATTCAGCAATGAGGTATGTAGCACTTTTTCTAGGGTGAGTTCACAAAATTAATTGTCCGACCTCATATGTGATCTTCTGTGACTGGTTTATTTCACTTAGCATAAGGTTTTCAAGATTCGTCCATGTTGTAGTATGTATCAGAATGTCTTTCCTTTTTATGGCTAAGTATTTTATTTTATGAATATACCACATTTTATTTATCAATACATAAGTTAAGAACATTTGGATTGTTTCTACTTTTGGGCTGTTATGAATAGTCAAAATGCTACTTTGAACATTCATATACATGTTTTTGTAAGGATGTTATGTTTTCACTTCTCTTAGATATACACATGGGATTGGAATTGTTGGGTCAGATAGTAACCTATGTTTGACATTTTGAGGAACTGCCAGAATGCTTTCCAAAGAGGCTGCTTCATTTTATACTGCAAACAGCAATGTATGAGGGTTCCAATTTCTCCACATCTTCTCCAACACTTATTGTCTTTTTTATTATAGCCATCTTAGTGCATGTGAAGTACTATCTCAGTGTTTTGACCTGTATTTCCCTGATAGCTATAATGGTGAACCTCTTTTCTTGTACATATTGGCCATTTGTATATCTTCTTTAAAGAAATGCCTAATCAGATTTGTTGCCCATTTTGTAATTATGTTCTTTCTTTGTCACTAATCCTTCTGGTGTCATACCTAAGAAGATTTGGCTTAACCCAGGGTTATGCAGATTTACTCCTATATTTTAAGACTTTTATAGTTTAAGCCCTTACATTTAGTTCTGTGATGTTTTGATTAATTGTTTTACATAGTGAAAGGCAGGGTTCCAATTTCATTATTTTGCATGTGACTATCCAATTGTTCCAGCATTATTTGGTGAAAGGACAATTCCTCCCCTCAACTGAATTTTCTTGGCACTCCTGTTGAAATCAATGTGAATATTTATTTCTGGATTTTCAATTCTATCCCACTGATGATGGATGTGTCTATTCTTATGCCAGTGCCACAGTCTTGAATATTGTTGCTTTATAACAAGTTTTAAAATTGGGAAGTGTGAGCCCTTGGGCTTTGTTCCTCTTCTCAACATTGTTGTGGCTATTCTGGTCTAAGGAAATACACATTCCTTCTCTCTGTGTCTCCTCTAGTCTCAGTACTTCACTTCAGACACCAGATATGTAGGCTTTCCAAACATCAAGTAATTTTGCAACACCAACTAAGTTTCCTACAATTCTGACACTATCTACCTGAAGATAGCATCAGATCCCACAGGACTGCCCCTCCCGCTTCCGATGCCCATTGCATATCAGGTTGTTACCTTTGACCATGACTGACCTGCTCTCAATCAGAGCTTCCCATGATCACCTCCTTAGGTTTGATTAATATGCTGCAGCTGCTCGCAGGACATAGAGAAACACTTCATTTATGTTTAAACTGTTATTACAAAAGATACTGTGAAGGATACAGATGAACAGCCTAATAAAGAGGTACATAAAACAAAGTCTAGAAGGGTTCCAGGTACAGGAGCTTCTGTCCCAATGGAACTGTGATGTACCACCCTCAAAGCAAGTGAATGCCCCATTCACCAACCTGGAAACTCATCAATCTTGATACAAGGGTTTTTAAAGAGAGTCTAATCTTCAGCCTCCTCCCTTTTGCCTTCCTAGAGGTCATTGGTGAGGCTCAAAGTTCCAACCTTCTAATCACTTGGTCTTTCCAGTTGCTAGCCACCCCACTGTGAGGCTATCAAGGGTCCCCATCTTAAATCACAGCATTAGCATAAATTCAGTTGTATTCAAAGAGGATCCTTATGAATGACAAAAGATACTCCTATCCCTCAGAAAATCCCAAGGATTTTAGAAGCTTTGTGCCAGGAACAGGGGCAAAAACCAAATGTATTTCATCTGGGTTCCTTGGAATTTCCAGATTTTTGACTGAACAATAACATCAACTAGGTATTCTGTAAACAAAAAGGATTTATTTAGGAAAAAGAAAAAGGAAAAGGAAAAAGTCTGCAACCCAACCTGGGCAGACCCAGCAAGCCATGTGCACATTCTGGCTTGTGTGCTAAGATGCAGGGTGTTTAAGGCGGGAAGACAGGAAGTTAGAACCCTAGAGTTTTATGAAAAGGGAGTTAGGGGTTTGACGAGGCAGCTCACGAATTTCCATGAGCTCAGCTCCTCCCATAGACCTGCCAGCCTGATCAGTCTCTTTAACGTCCTGGTTCATCGTTACCATTCCTTAAAGTCCCAGTTTTCAAATTTCAAAATAAGCTTGATGTATGCCCAGATGCCAGCTGAGATAGGAGGTGCACTGATTCTGTAGGTCAGATTCGGGAATATTGCCATTAAGTTTTTTGATACACGAACATTGACCTGCTTGCGATCATTTTGATGTCTTTCAACAATGTTTTTTAGTGTTCAGAATGTAAGTTTTGCACTTCTTTGGTAAGCTTATTATTTCTGGTGCTAGTCTAATAGATCACATTATTTTTTAAAACTGATTTTAACATCTCTGGATTGAGGTATATTTTAAAATCAAGAGTACAAGGGGAGGTCAAGAAATTCACGGAATAGGGGGTTATCAAAGAGGTGGGAGTACTAGTGCACACAGTTTGATTGTTTATACGTGCCACACTTCAGCCTGCTTGTATCTCTGTTCTTTCAGATATCGCTGCAGAAACATGTCAGATGTGAAGAAAGCCCCAAGTATGGATAAACTTGAATTTCATACCATCATTAAGTTCCTCATAAAACAAGGGAAAAACACCTCAAACCATTTTGGAAAAGATGTTAGTGGTTTACTGGGACTGTTGCCCTGGGAAATGCAAGGATTATAAGTGCTATAGCCTTTTCAAGAAAGGCAGAGAATTGATTAAACACAACCTCAGTTCAGGATGCCCTGTTGAGGCTACTCCTCAGATATTGCCAAAAAAGTTGAAAACTTACAGTGGAAGTGAGATGGAAAATTACGGACAAAGCTGTTTAATGTAAATTCTGTGACCTCCCACTTCCGCATTCCTTCCACCATTGCCTAATGTCTGCATTTAGCTTCTGTAACCCTGCTTGCTTACCACATCTGCCAGCCCCCCCGCCCCAACCCTGTAAGAGTTCGAAAAGCCTGTGAGTCGGGGCTCAGAATTTGGAGACTATAACTCCTCTGAGTCTGCCGGCGTAATAAAACTGGTTCTCAAACTCTCCGAGTGCCGTTTGACTTCCTCGGTTACCTGTCCTGCCGCAACAGAAGGTTCCAGATTGAATAAAAAGCAGCTAGCAGAAATGACTGGAGTATCACCTACAATCATTTTCAATATTCTTCATCAACATCTAAGGATGTCAAAAGTCAGTGCAAGGTAGGTACCGAGAATGCTCACACAGCTTCAAAATCAACAGTGTGTTGGAGTTCCCTGATGGTGTAGTGGCTTAAGGCTTCAGCACTGGCGCTGTCAGCACTGTGGCCTGGGTTCGATTCCCAGTCAGGGAGCTACCCACATACCAAAAAGCAAAATAAATAAATAAATAAATAAATAAACACTAGATCTGGAGAAATAAATTAAAAAAAAAAAAAAAATCAACAGTGTGTCGAGTGTTGACCGCAGCTTTTGGACCTCTACAAAGACAACAAAGATGAACTTTTAAACTGATTGCCACTGGAGATGAAATTTGGATTCATCATTATGAGCCTGAGCCAAAGCAGGAGTCCGGGGTGGGTGGGGGGGTCCCTGGTGGTGTAGTGGCTAAGATTCAGCGCTCTCAACGCCACGACCTGGGCTCGATTCCCAGCCAGGGAACCACCAAAAAACAAAAAAGCAGGAGTCCATGTAGGGCATGAAAAGGGCCTGCCACCCGCTAAGAAGTTCAAGGTGTTGCAATCAGTTGGAAAAATCATGGCTACTAGATTTTGGGGTATGGATGGTATCCTGCTGATTGATTACAAAGATAAGGGTGTCACAATAACTGAAGAATACTATTCGAGTCTGCTGAAAAAGTGAAAAGAATCTGAGAAGGAGAAAAGAGGATTAAGAGGAATATGGACCAAAGGGGTGCTACTTTTGCATGACAATACACCCGTGCACAAGAGCAGTGTTGCATTGGCTGCTCTTCACAACTGTGGCTTCCAAACATTAAACCGCCCTCCCTACAGTACAGACCTGGCTCTGTCTGATTATTATTTGTTCCCAAATATGGAAAAACAGTTTTGAGACAAGCAATTTACAGATGAAGAAAAGGTTACATTTTCAATTTGAGGGCAAAAACAAAACATTTTTTTCCAAGGGTATAAATAAATACTGAAAAATTTGAAAAAGTGTATTAAGGTTAAGGGTGAATACATTGAAAAGAAAAAATAATAGTTCTTCTTACCTTCCTTCCCCTTCATTCTGCATATTTCTTGACCACCACATGTATCTTAGCATTATGCCATTCAATTGGTAGTAATTTTTTTTTTATCTTAGTGGACATAAATGTGACTTACAATCTATAGCTTCTTAGATTCAATACCATATAGTATTAAAAATGAAATGTCTATAAACACTGAAGTGGAAATGAAAAATAAGCATTTGGCTATATCAATTTAGAAAACAGAAGAGGCATTAACTAGAGATAGAAATGTGAGGTCATCTGAAGTTCATTATTGAAAGACACAACAATGAATGAGATTCCTTTGGGGAAAGAGTGTAGATAAGACAAGAGAATCCAGGTTACAGTTCTGAGAAATCTCAACAATGTGAACGAAAAAGGAATGTCTATAGAAAGTAACCTCATAGAGTAATCTGATCCTAAGTTACCAATTGGGCAGGTCAAGACAGGTAATCACACTCCAGGCATATAACTTTCTAGTAAAAAGGTTTATCTTTGCTTTATGCAAGCCCTGTCCATTGTTTCTGTGCATCTTGGTTGACACACCTTTGATCTATGTGTAACTAACCACCCACAAGAGAACAATCATTCTCTACTCAACTTCTGCTTGTTGTAAGAAACATCCAAACCTGTAGAGAATTTTTATAAGAGTTTATTTGAGTGAAACTGACTACCTATGTACCGGGGAGCAAGATCTCAAATGCCCTGGAGAATGACAGTTTTCAGTTTCTTTTATGCATTTGGAATTGAGGGATTCTAAGGAAGATTACATGAAGGTGGGAGAAAGCAAGGTGGGGGATTGGATTACAGAATAGTTAACGAGATTATGTGTTCCCTCGAGGGTATTTAAGGTTCTAAAGGGTCTGAAAAAGAAAATTACTCTGGCATTTCAAAGCAGCATAAGCTTAGATCATCAGGTCCCAAGCAGTGATACGTGTACCCCTGGGGGAACGAACTGGGAGGTTCAGGAGTATGTGAAAAATAATCAGTAATGGTAAAAAAACTAGTAAAGTAAAAGAATGTAAAACATTAGTTATGGAACAATAAATGTCAGGTTTGAATCACCATTAATGGAGACACTTCAAAATTAGATCACATTAGCAAATGATGATTGGTGAGGGTGTGGGTACCAACCCTTCCCCCAAACCACTCTTCTACCAATCATTATGAACAGTTTCAGAACAATTCATTTGTAAAGTTTCTAGAACTTCCCTAAACATATAAATACATCCATAGCCAAACTATTTGATCAGTTTAATTATTGACTGAGTAAAAGTAACTGTGTTGTCTTTAATCATAATTCTTTTCAAGTAATTTTTTAATTTAATGTTTAACATAGTTTCAGTTATTATTGTCAATGATTTTAAAGAGTGTCAGTTATGGATCAGTGGTTGATAACAGGAATAGTTCAAAAAACAAAACTTGATGTGGATTATAATATGTTACCAAGTACTTTGCAACACAAATCCACAGCTACAAATACACCCACACCAGAAGAAAAGGAAATACTCTGAATAGTATATGAAATACAGGTTTTCATTTGTAGGGAGTGATGACTGTCCTAAGTCTTTGTGTGTTGTGTGTGGGGACATATTCTTCAACAATTGCATGAAACCCTCTCTACTCACAACATTCAGAAACTAAACATCCTATGTATAAAAACAATGAAATACATTATTTTCAGCACTTAGAAAAGCGTACAACTCTTACTTCATATGTGATGTCAGGTAAAAAAAAAACCAATGAGAATGCAGTTGAGGCTTCATAGCATATTGCTTATCACACAGCTAAATGTGGTAAAAACCACACCACAGCTGAAGATTTAATTTCTCCTTATATTAAGAATATCATTTTTTGTATGTTTGGGAAAGAATATGTCTGCAACATCAACATTATCTCTTTTACAAACAATACAATGTCTTAATGAATTTAGAAAATGTCTGATGATGTTGAAGCTATAGTAGTCAATAAAATTAGAAAAAGTAAATTCTTTTCCATTCAGGTCAATGAAAGTGTAAATGTTGCTGATTTATCTGTTTTGCTAGATATCACATGGTACTTGGTAGGAAATGAAATTGAGGAAAACCTGTTGCTTTGTTAACCATTGACAAAGCATACCACGGACGAAGGTATTTTTGATGAATTCAATTGTTATTTCATTGAAAAGGACATTAGTTAGCTGAATAGTTGTGCTGTATGCATTGACAGAGACAAGCCTACGTCAGGTTGTTTTATATGCCTACATGGCTGATTTAAGAAGTAGATCCCAGGTAGGATGGAGTCACTGCTGCATTCATAGAAAAAGTCTTGTGTCCAAGCCTCTTCCTAGTGAATTGAAAGATGCTTATGAGGCTGTAAAAGTTGTAAATTTTGTTAAGTTACAACCACAAAACTCCAGATTGTTTAAAGCACTTTGTGAAGAAATGAACAGCATTCATAGCAAATTCCTTTTGCATATGGAGGTAAGTACGTACATGAATGTTTGAACTTAGACATAAAGTCCAGGTGATTTTTTTTTTTTTTTTTTTTTTTTTTTTGCATATGGGTAGTTCCCTGGCTGGGAATCGAACCGAGGCCACAGCGTTGACAGTGCCAGCGCTGAAGCCTTAAGCCACTACACCACCAGGGAACTCCCAAGAAGCTAAACTATTGATCAATGAAAAAGAGCAGTTAATGGAACTTTCAACTCATTCTTTAACTTCTGATTGTAAAAGAAAGCATCTTATTACCTTCTATGTAGACGTCAGTGAGGAATACGAACAGCTCAGTGAGAAGGCACTCAAATACCTCTTGCCATTTACTAATTCTGAACTCGTGGAGAGAGATTTTTCTTCTTATACCTTCGTTAAAAATAAGTTCGGCAACAAACATAATGCAAGTCCGGATTTAAGACTGTATCTTGCATCTTTTGAGCCTGATTTCAAGAAAGTAAGTGCATCAAAGCAAGCTCAATGATCTCACTAACAATTTTCAATCAGCTAGTGATCTGCATAACAATTATTATAGACTTTTCAGATAACACAAATAAATATTAATAATAAATTAAAAGTTTGTTAAATACTTGATCATTATCAATATTTGTTACAAATATTGTAAAATTAAATCTTTGGTTTGTACTTTTAATGTAGTAATTTTTCTACTCTAGCTTATTACCTCATTTCCACTATTTCATATTAAGATAGATAGGCACTGAAGAAAAAGTATAGGGGGAGTTCCCTGGTGGTGTAGTGGCTAGGCTTCAGCACTTTCAACACTGCAGCCTGGGTTTGAAACCCAGTCAGGGAAGTACCCAAAAAACCAAAACCAAACCAATAAAAAAAACCCCAAGGGATACAGTTTATAGAAAGGGGTACAAAGTGGGAAAAGGTTCGGAACCACTGACCTTGATGCACAAGAACAATGGATAGGGCTTCCTTTAGACAAAGATAAATAGTTTTCTAACAATGTTATATTCCTGGGGTCTGACTACCCACCATGACCTGCCCTGTTAGGAATTTATCATCAGATCACCCTGTGAGGTTAATTTTCACTGGATTTGTCAGTTTTATTACAGAACTCCATTTTTATCCACAATTGTCATCATTGCTATTATTTGTCACTAAATGGTAGGACCTACACCTCTTTTGTACTCTAATGAACCCTTGAGCCAAGAGCTTTACTAGATTTAGAAATTAACCTACACTAACCACAGATAAATTGGGGAAAGTGATTCAGAATAATCAATGCTTATTTGAGAAATAATATATTATAATCAATAAATATATTGATTAACCACCAGCTCTTTCACCCCCGAAAGTCTGACATGAATACAGAATAAATAAATAAGCCTTTTAGGTCTTCAGAGAAGCACTTTAATCTGATTGTGATTATGGACAGAAAAATAGGTGTGTACTTATTGCATATTAATCTAGAATAACTAAAGAGAAGCGGGAAAACGTCAGTAGAAGTACTGTAGCATTCACAATTAAACCCAGAAATGCGTGTAAAAATCCTTCAAAGGAGTTCTTATCCCATTTGCTGTCACATTTCTATAACGTAAGTAGGACACCAGCTGGCAGCAGTGCTAATTCATTCGCCTTTTATTTACTGTTTGTCACTTCACAGATGTTGAATCTTATCCATTCCTTCTTTCATTTTTCTCCTTTGTATTTGAAATGCCCTAACTATCATATGAAGTTACCATAATACCATATCCTCTAGACAGTGGTTTTCAACCAGGGGAGATTTGACTCCTGGAGGGCAAATGTCCGGAGACATTTTTAGTGCTCAAAACTGGAGATGAGGACAAGGATTTTGCTAAACTTCTTACAATCCCCAGGCCAGTCCTCCATAATAAAGAATCATCCACCCCAAGTGTCAATAGTGCCAAGGTTGAGAAACCCTACCAATGGGGATGTTTATATGTATACTAACTTTCTGGGGCAAAGTCTGCAGCTTTTACCAAATTCTCAAAGATAGTATAACTGAAAAATTTAAGAACCACTGGCTTTAGTCGGTATTTCATTTAGGTCTTGGTAACAAGTGACACATTAATCCTATTTCACAACAGAAATTTCTTCTCTAGTTAAAAAGATTTATCTCTGCCAGCCAGATTTCTCTTTCCACTGTCCATTCTCATTCATGGATACAAACACAATGCTTTGGAGTTTCTGTTTCTGGGTCCCCCAAGTACCCCCAGATTAATACAATTGTTATGGTTATAGAGACTATAATGATTAACCTATAGCTGCATTTGTCAATAAAAGTCCTTTCTTTAGACACATCCAGTTCCTTTGTTCAATCCATTTATCCAATGTTTTAACACTGCTGGGCACTGGGTAAATAGTGAGGAAAATGAGCTCATACTTGAGTCCTGTAGAGATATTAATAAAATTTAAACACGTAATTTAAAACTGCAAAATGAGAAGGGTGTATGAAGATGAGAGGAGCTGAAAGGATGAAAAGGCAGGACCGAACCACCAGATCACTGCATGCCACCAAAAAGCAGTAAGCAGCTAAGGCCTTCCTGGCTATTTTAAATAATTCTGTGGAATCTATATCCCTGCCCAGGTAACTTGGGCTGTATTTATAGTCAACTAACGTTTCCTGGGCACTGGCAGGTAAATTTGGGAAAGTGGAGGATTATGGGTAAGCTGAAAACGTCAAATGCAAAATCTTCCTTTCGTTGTTGCTGTTAGTTCTAACTAGAATTTAATGTGTGTGTAGTGGGTAGGGGAGATGCAGAATAAAGCCAGTGTCTCAAATATCGTTTCCAGACAAGTTATTACAATCACCGTTGCTCTTGGTAGATACTGAAAATTAAATGTCAAGGCCTCTACAAAAAAACAAAACAAAACAAAACAAAAACCCGAAAAATCAACTTAAGCATACCCCCAAATATTAGCAACTCAGTACTCGTATTGTTAGTAACCAGCCTACACCGGTCAGGGAGGCTTAGCCAGCAATTTTCAGTGAGGCAGTCAGGCTTTTTATCTTGCACTCACTGCAAACCCTAGATGGGTAAAGTAAGCAGGGTTTCCCGGGGAACTGGCTGGTGAGAGAACAAAGGCTGCGCGGCCCTGTTAAAGGCCGCCGGGCCCGCTGGCCTCCCTGGGAGCGGAGGCAACGAGGAGCACGGGTGGCGGGCTCCCCGGCCGGTGACCCACGCCGCCCCGGCGCTCTTCTCTGGGCCCCTCCCCGGGCGGGTGCACAGGAGGGCGCGGCGGAGAAGGGAGGTGCGTGAGAAGGCATGCAGAGACCGAGACCTGGCCGCCGCCCGAGTGAGTGAGCAAGCGAGTGGCTTGTCAAACACGCTGCTAGCCGGCACCCGCCGGGACCGAGATCACACGGCTCCCAAAGCCCGTTGAAGCCACCCAGTTAAAGCACGCGGGAAGGGAGGGGCGTCGGGGCTGAGGGCGACATCCCCTGCAGTTCCCGTCTCGCAGGGGTGGTCGTTGCTGCCAGGCCCCGCCTGCTCACGCTTATGTAATAGGGGAGCGCTGCCATTGGCCAACGCGACCGGAAAGAGCGCGGCGTGCGAGAGGGGCGGGGGGCGGGGGAAGGAGGCCGCAGCAGGAAGGCGAGTAGGAGGGGGCTGCGAGGAGCGGGCGGGCCCTGGGGCCATTGGGAGAGCTGCGTGCGCGGGCACGAGGCTTAGTGGCCTGCCCCGAGGCTGAGGCGGCGGTAGGCGCGCGCGCGGCGGCGAGTGCGAGGCGCGGGCTGTTGTGCTCCGGTTTCTCCTCTTATCCCTCCTAGGCGGGTGGTGGAGGCCGAAGCGGTGCTGCGCGCGCTCCCCCTTCCTCTCCCTCCGGTCATCTCCCCCGGCCCTTAGGCGCTGCGCGGTCTCTCCGACGCAAGACTGTCCCGGCCTGGGTGAGCGGCTGTGGGGGCGGCGCTGACGCCGCAGGACGCCGGGGAACCGGGGTGGGCACTAGCTGGCGAGGACCGTGGGGTCGCGGCGAGTCGCTGGGAGCCGCCGGCCTACCCCGCCTCCCCGGGGATTGCCTGACCAGTTTTGTCCCGGCACGGGTCGCGGGAAGGAGGGGAAGCTCGGGCGCTTGCCAGGCCCTGCAGGTGGCCGGGTCGCAGGCCGGCCGCGGGAGCTGAGCGGTAACCTTACTCCCTGGCGACAGCAGCTGGTCGGTTTCTCGAGCTCCCCGTTGCGGAAAGGGCCGGGTTTCGGGCAGCCAAGGCCTCCAGGAGGCGCGTCTCGGGCCGGGGTCCGTGAGGAGTGGTGGGTAGGTCGGGGCTCTGGGCAGGAAAGAGGAGGGGGCTCACGGAGGCGCGAGAGGCCGGTTTGGGAAGGAAGGTGGGCTCGGATGCAGCTGAGGTCAGTGAAATGTTGGCTGTAATAGACCTCACTCCTGGTTGTTTCATCCTCTTTCCTCCCCAAAAGGATGTAGTTAAAAGCTAGGGTCAGGGTGTTGATTACTGCTTTTGCCTCTGGTTTCAGATGCTTGTGGAGAATGAGCTACTTCCTGGACCCAAAATCTTATCTTTTCTTACTCAATTTGGTTTTGGTTTTAAGAGAATCTTTGGGGCAGTGCTTACTTGTTGCCTCCTGTCAGAGCTCCTGATTTTAGAAGAACTCGTTATTTTTTTTCCGACCCTCTTTGCACCCCCCTCTGAAAACCTCCCTAATGAATTATATTAAACACCAATCTTTAGGTATTTGTGAATGACTTCTTGCCACTCGTTTGTCACATTTAATCAAGGAGCAGACATACTTAAGATTTTGTAGAAAATTCGATTGGATTGAGAGCAAGTCCTAAGTTCAACTACCCAAAAGCAGGTGGTATGTTCATTTGCATTTCTGCTTTCAGAAAGGAAATTGGTGCTGTGTGTTGTAAAAAGTTAAGGCCCTAACCCACGAATTTAGACTTTTTGGTTCTATTTACTTTACCTGGTATTAAGTTTTCTGTCTTAAAAATAAGAACAACTGACTACAGTCTTTTATTTATTAAAGACTTTATAGCTTTTTGTTACCCGATTTTAGATGACAATGGAAAAATAGGTTAAACTTGTGTAATATTGTATTTCAGGAGAAATCCTGAATAAAAATGTTAAAAATAATGTGTAGCTAGTGACACAGCTTTGCACAGATTAATGTATAAAAATGTAATCAAAATAGCTAATAACTTCTAGATATCAAAAAACTTAGGAAATTAGTGGCCTGCCATTTCTTTTTCAGTGTGAAACATTTTAAGTGGTTACCCACACAATCAGTTATTAACATACACAGATAGCATACTGCATGGGAGAGTTCAGGTGCATGAAAGGACTGAAGTATTCTAATAAAGTGTACTGATACTAAGACATTGAGACATTACGATAAAGATTGAATACCTGACTACAGTACTATCATTCAAATAATGCATAAGTAAACAAATCTGTTTCCATAGGAATAGGTTTGTAAGCTTGCCATAACGTTGGGACTTAAATATACTTAAATCTATTTGCCTTGGAATTTGGTTTAAAAAAAATGGAAGTTTAGTCTGCCAGGACTAACACATCTGGTAGTATTTACCATTATTTGATGGGAATGGGGTTCTTATATTAGGCTAGCATACTATACGTCTTTGTAATTTGTTAAAATTTCCAGCTAGCTTCCTAGAAAAGCATTGAATCTACTTCTATATTTTATTTGACTTTTGGTATTTAATACTAGAGGCAACTTGTACAATTGGTGTTTTTTTTCAGTTTCCCTATTTTGGGGAATAGATCAGGTGTTTCTATGAAATGCTTTGGTCTCATATCCATTAACTAGTTAGGGTTCCAGTAAAAAAAAAAGTCAGCACTCTTTTCTGGTGAATTTGAGGTAGATTCATTGTAATTTTATCTCCTGTAATGATTTAAAAGTTTAAAATTTGCAGCCACCAGTAGTAAAAAGTGATATCTTTCATTTTTGTGAAGGTACCCTTACCCTTTTACAAGGTTCATGCTCTCAACTGGAAACTAATTTAATCTTATTTAGTAATTTGTCTGGCAGACCAGTTGTAAAGAAAGATTTAGAATCACAGTAGTTTCATGAAACTAAGTATTTAAGAGAACAGTTTTTATTTCTCCTCTGCTCTCCTTTAGAGGCATTAGATCACAGCTCTTATTTCTCTTAAAGTTTTAAGAGTCTCAAGTCACAATAAGAATACTAAAAGGGGAAAGTACCTGTGCAATAGTTCTTTTTTGAATGCTGCATAGTATTCCATTGTACAATTATATCCCAAATTACAATCCATTTTACTATTAATCGGCATTTGGATTATTTCCAGTTTGGGGAAAAGGTGCTCTGAGCATTCTTGTACTGTGTCTTTTGGTATACATACATTTCCATTTCTGTTGGCTGTATACAAAGAGAATTGTTCATATATAAGGGTAGACAAGTACAGTCAGTTTTCCACAGTGGTTGTACCAGTTTCATGAAACTCAGTTTTTCCTCAGTAGCATTATATGTGAGAGTTTGAAAACCCATACAGTTTGATTAACAACTGCTTTTACGAAACAGCGTCTTCAAGTAAGAGTATTATGCTCAGATTACTCTGTATTAGAGTAAATATATCACTCTAATGCCTCAACTTCTGTTTTTAGACATGGCTCGTGGACAGCAGAAGATTCAGTCTCAGCAGAAAAATGCCAAAAAGCAGGCTGGACAAAAGAAGAAACAAGGACATGACCAAAAGGCTGCTGCCAAAGCTGCCTTAATATATACATGCACTGTCTGTAGGGTAAGGGAAATTAAAAGGTATAGGTTTCCTTTTGACAATTCTTTTATTAGAAATTGGTTTGTGTGGGTTAAAACTTTGCAGTCTTGGCAAAATAATGCTTTACTTGAAATAGATTTGAGAGCTTGTTATTTTAGGATTCCATCTTTATTCATCCATTCAACAAATATTTTATTGAATAACTCCTGTGGCCAAGGAAAAGGAGTGAACAAAGTCCCGTTCCTCATGGAGAATAAAGATGTCTTCTTAAGGGAAAAGAGTACACTTTGAACTTTGTAAAGAAGTCAGATTTACATTTGTAGTTTAGAGCTATGTCAGATACTAGTGAATAAACCTCTGGTTACATAATTGGCTCCCCCCCCCCCCCCCCACATACTAAATCTGTAGTTAGAATGTCTGCAAAACTATACAGAGTTTATTCACATTGGGTTTTACTGGAATCAATATGTTTTATTAGATTTGAAAAATAATTGTAACAGCTGCTATTGAGTGCCTACCAGCCATGTGCCAGGCACTGGTCCGGGTGTGTTGCATGTAGGGGCCCATTAATCCACACAACAATTCAAGAATGTCAAGTACTTTTATTGTGTTCATTTTACAGAAGAGTAAGTTGAGTTATGGGGATTAAATAACTTGCACAGGGTCACCCAGCCAGTACATAGGAGAGCTGGGATCTGAACTCAAGACAGCCCAGCTCCAGAGTCCACCCTCTGGGCCACTCCGTACTGCCTCAAAAAAGTTTTTCTTAAATTCCAAGCCAGTCTCTTTCTTTCCTGTTTGTTTAAACTCATCACCCTGATGTTAGTACATAGAAGTGCCAAAGGAAAAATACATAGTGAGGTTGGTCCAATGTGTGTGTATGTAGGGTGTGTGTGTGTGTGTGTGTGTGTGTGTGTGGTTTTTTCAAAAGCCCTGTACCTGAATAGCATTGGCATGGATAGGACAGAATCTTGATAAGACATGATTCCTCAATTAATTATCTATTAAAGTCATTACTGATGAAATAGAAGTTCCTGACTACATGAAAGTTCTCATTAAGAGAGAAATCTATTATGTTAAATACTTGTTCATATCGAGCTTTGATACATTTGAAATAATGAAATTGAGCAGCTTCAGATTCTCTTTGGAGAGAAACAGGGTAAATGTGAAATTTGCTAAATTACTGATGAAGAAATACTTTGACCTAAAAGTATTAGAGTATCTCATATATTTAAAAACTCAAAACAACAACATACTTTTTTTGGGGGGGTGGGGGTGGGTATTTCCCTGGTTGGGAATTAAACCCAGGCTGCAGTGTTAAGAGCGCCAAAGCCTAGCCACTATACCACCAGGGAACCCCCCAAAATACTTTTATTTCAAGTCTTGTCTAATTGAATGTGTTAAAAAATAAAATTGATGGTCCTTGCCTGGGAAAGTTGGTATAGTGGTATTTGGGAGCTGCAATACCTAATATTAAATTAAAGCTAGGTCTTGGGAACATTAAGCTCTAGGATTTAATTTCCTTATCATGTAAAATGAAGATAGTAGGAACTAATTTAAGATTACTTTGAAGGTTCTGCAAGAATTCAGGTAACTTGCTTGACATAATATTTTAGTACATGCTACCTATTTGCTCTTATCAGATAAGCAGATTACTTCATTCTCTGTGAATCACCCCTTCATATGTGAAATATGGAAATATGTTAGGAATTTCTTCATTAAAGTCATTTTTGATATGCCAGCCACTAAGTTGTAGGAGTTTAGAAGTGTTTTTGCAACTGTCTATTGTAAGCAGGCTCAGGATTTTATAAGTTTGCACATTTTTATTTCATGAATAATGTCTAACTGTTCCTTTTTGTACAATTTTTAAAATTAGACGCAAATGCCAGACCCTAAGACCTTCAAGCAGCACTTTGAGAGCAAGCATCCTAAGACTCCACTTCCTCCAGAATTGGCTGACGTTCAGGCATAAAGTTGTTTACAGGTACTTGACTTTTTTTTATCTTTTTGTTTGTTAATGTCAGGGTTGTATCCAAGAGCAAAATTGTTTTCTGTAATTGTGAAATTGATTTCTACCTTCTAGCTGAGACTTGCTTCCTCTTTTTAAGTTAATGTTTAACTTTGCAGTTGTTAAAAGTCCATTTTCCCAGACCATATCCTTTCAATGCCTTTGTAACACCGAAATTTTTACCATGATACTATAGCCAAAAATTGGGGGGGGGGATACTGGCAACTCTGGTCCAAGAATGGAAGAGACCTAATCTGCTTAAGGAAAAAACTACTACAAAGTTATTGAGGGTCTTGTTCCCAGAAATGAGGTAGACTGATGTTCGTGTGTGCCCTTTGCAGGTATTTTACTTAACAGTGCTTAGTTGAGCTAAGTGCATTAAACTATCAGGTACTTTGTAGGTGCTCTGTATAAACTTGGTAGTTGGGTGAAAAGAATCAGTTTATACTTTCTGTGTGGTTGGGTTATTTTTCCCCTTAAATGGTTGTTAGGGTGCTGGTGTAAGAATTATTCCTTTTTAAAGTAAATTAATCACAGATCTGTTGTTTATAAAATCCCATTGTCAAATCTACCAGACTAACTTGATAGCTTAGGTGCATCGTGCTTTTTTTTCTCAGACATTTGAAGTCGCATTTGTGCAATGCTAACATTCACTGAAAATTTTGCTTATGTTTTTCTAGGTGAATTCATGACACCTTTGACTCTTCTACTGTCTCAGACCTTAGGTAACAAACCTGCAGCTGCTTTTCTAACAAACTGTTGATCAGCAAAAATAAAGGGGCTACAGAAACACTCATTTTTATGCTGTTCCCTTTTGGGCTTCATGCAAAGACAATTCTGTGTAAATGTACAGTTGACTCTGATTTGGAAAACTGAGAATCAGTCCATCCTTGTTATAAAAAATTTTTTTACAATTGTAATTATATTGATGTTCATATTGTGTAAAATAACTCATTTAATAAAGTAGTACTTTGATTTTACAACATCACAGGATAAATGGTTCTAGAAATTCTGTTCTAACTTTACACATTAATTGCCTTATAAAAATCTAATGAATTCATCAGCTAGAATTGCAAGCGCAATTTTTGTCTCCCTTTCTTCGCTCAGTGGCAGATTCATTAGTTAAACAGACTCATTCATTGAATTTGTATACACAGTTTTATTGGCAGCTGCTGATCTAGGTGAACTTGCTGCCTTAGTATATTGTTAGATCATGTGTCATTTCCCCTCTGATTGTTTCCTGTGTTTGAAGTTGGAATATTTCAACTTGCTGTATGATCGACCTGGCTGTAGTTGTCAGCCAGCTATACCCCATAGATAAGTGATAAATTCCTAAAGCGGTTCAATCATTAGTGAGCCCTTCTGAAAAATTAGGTTCTGAATTATATACCATAATGAAATAATCAGTAAGCCTATCATTTATTACAAAATACACTGGAATGTATGTGGACTGGTAAAGATCTATCTTGCAGAAATTATGCTGGATTCTTTAAAAATGCTTCAAGTACTTTCATTTGAAAATGAAACTCATCATTTCAAAGGAGTTTTGGAAGTTATTAATGATTTGACCAATTCTAGAATGGTTTTGCTTTAATAAGAAGATTGGAATGCCTTGTGGTTGGGTCATTTCCCAGAACCTTCTCCCTCCTTTCCTTTTTGAGTAGTTGATTTTAGGAGTTTACTTTGTGCTGGTTCCTAAAATCAAAGACTGTGTGCAGTTTGACTTCCATCTAAACTAGAAAAGTATTAAAATAGGCCAATATCCACATTTATGTGACTCTGAGGATGAGGAAGTGAGTTGATTCAGATGGAGGAGGTAAATCCTACCCAGTTAAAGGGAGACTAATTTTAGAGTTTTTCTAACTTGCTTTTGTCAGCTGTTAACTTTGCAAGTGAAACTGCTGTAACTTAGTTTAGTTTAAATTTTAAAGCTAATATAATAGGAAAAACACTCAAATATTTACTGGTAATTGCTTAGAGCCACACAGCTGATCCTGTGGATTACAAAATGCATTCCCTCTTCCTGCTGCGTTTGTTTTGGAGCTGTGCATATTCTGCACTCTGTCTTCATTGCCAAGGAAAATCTTCAGTGGTGATAGTTTCTTAGCAAATCCTATTCTTATACGCTTACTTTAAAATAGTCATTTTTTTCATGTATTTAATTTCATAAGTTTCAGATTTAATGTTATTTCCATATATGTTGATTACAAGAACATTAGAATTTGCCTAATTGCTTGTGGGTGTTAACAAATTCTGGTTAAATTACAATTTAAAGGTTTCTTAAAGTGCTTTTGAGCATATGTATGTTTGTATTTAGTAACAAATCATTTAAAAACAATTTATAAATTTTAGTTTTTTTTTTAATTTGCTTTACTGACTAATTCAGAATAAAAGCTTTTTGTTCTTGTGTTTAACCCTTTTTAATAGGTAGCTGAAGACATTTAATTCTATATCTCAGTGATGGGGAAATAGCTGCATTGATCTTGCATAAGACATTCTCATACTCTATGTGAGGATATATTAGTACAAGTACACTCCCTTTTTATTGTGTTTAAATCTGCTGTATGAGGAAAATTAAAATTCTTAAAACATCCTTGTTGTTTAATTTGAAGATTCTTTAACAGATCATAACAGAATTTGTTATAAAACTGTTACAGTGTCTTCAAAGACTGATAAAATACACTAAGAGAGAATTGGTTTGTTTGTATTCTGTATTTCCATTAGTTGCCAAAAGGAATGGGGTTAAGGTTAAACTTGTTTCCATTCTCTTTCATATGGATTTACATCCCCATGTTTAACTGACACATTGGGGGCTCAGTTGTGTGCTGTAATGTCTTATTAAAAAAGATATTAAAGAAAACTAACCTAGTCTAATTTCTTCTACATTTTAGGATTTTTTATATTGCCTTTTCCCATTTTTTTTTTTTTTTTTTTTTTCATTTCTCAACTTAGAATTGTCCCTTGAGTATAGAGTTCAGTAGTTGTAAGGGTAGCAAGAGATTTCTTTCATTTCTCATTGTTTTCTCTGTAGTCTATTTTGGGTCTGTAGAGTATTTTTTAAAATGAAAGGAAAAAGGTTGTTCTGAAACCTTGCTCTATAGATTATATGTATAAATAGTTGGGAGGGGGAAGTAATTGACTCTTAATATAAAAATAGTACTGTGTTTAGATCAGTTAATTGAATTGGATAAGTCCTTATGACATTGACTCAGATTTGAGATAACACTTTTGGTTTTATATTAAAAATACTGTATGGCTAATTAGTCACATCATAATTTAAATCCAAGATGTATGTCCCATGAATAAGGGAATTTATGCGCATTAGTTACATTATTGAATCTGAATTTTCATTTTGGTGAGAATTTGGGGTTTGGTTTGGTTTTGGTCAGAGATATATACCTTTTAAAGTATAGCAATGAAGATCAACACTAGGGGGTTGTGTTTACTGTGATTTTTTACATTCTGCTATCTTTCAGACCAGAGTAATTTTATCAATTGTTAAAGTTTGAGAAAGCTCTTACTTTCAATGTGTAGATTTAATAAAACATCTATCTAATTGAGAAAATAGATGTTTTATTAATAAAAGTTTATCCTGTCATTATTAATTGTGGATTACCATATTAAATTTAAAATTAAATGTCTTCTATTTTATTACTGAGTTACCATTTTTTGGGGAGGGGTGTTGTTTTTCAACAGTCATTCCTTTAGCTCCAATTTTTTGCACATTGTATGGCTCCACATTTAAAATCTGCACATACAGAGATAGACTTAAGTAATTTATTTATGTGCATATGGGCATATCTACAGTGTGAAATAATTATGTTAAAATCATACTACTTTTTAATTCTTTTTTATATATAGCACCTTTTTCTTTACATGATATTAATAATAGCTTAAGTTTTTGTAGACTAACTCTAGGTCCCTACCTCACTTTATCACTATTGTCTTACAAAATTCAGATTAGGACTTGTATTTTGGATTCTTATTAAAATGTTAATTACTAGGAAGTAGGCTATCATAATATTTTCTCTATAACAATGTAACAGTGTTTCTCCAAATGAGGAGTCTAGCTAGGGCAACATTCTTCTGTTTTGCCAAAGACAGCTTTGGGTTAAATATCAAATTAATATTAGATATTAAGGTGTCCATTAGAAATCTTAGTATTACCTCCTTTTATTCACATGTCAGTTTATGTCAAACACTGAAGTACTTTTTTATGAAAGTAGAGTTTTAAAAAAAAACAAAACTATCATACCCAGAAATTCTTACTTATTAAATGGGAACATGTGATACTAGCAAGGTTTGTCTTTTAAAGGCCTTGGATATAGTTTTAAGTTGTTTGTTTTTTTTTTTAAACTCCTATAGGGACTTAAATAAATCTGATAAAATAAACTAGATTCTGAAATTTTGAAATGCCTTTATTCACAGACATTCACTTTGTATTGTTTATACCAAGTAGTTCAGACTTGTTTCCTGGTCGTCTTTTCACTCAACCAACTTGTGGAAAATGGCCATTTGTGATTAGAGCTACTGCCTATTAGTACAGAATACTTTTCCTGAGGAAAGAAGGGAAATCAGCATTGCGTACAAGTTAGATGTCCTCTGAGCTAAAAGTATTGGAAACTTACAGCAAATCTTTTGATTTTTTGAAAACAGGATGCTTCTACACATTTGACCCAGACCTCTGAAGTTTTCTTTTTTAAAACTCTTAGTTTTGGAATACTTTTAGACCTATAGAAAAGTTGTAACGGTGGTCCAAGAGAGTTATCCTGTCCCTTCACCCAATTTCAGTTTACCCTTAATGGTCTAATCTTGCTACTGTGGTATGCCTGTCTAAGAAACCAGTATTGGTATATTATCATTAACTTGTTTGTTTATTAACTTCTTTTCGCTTCCAAGATCCAATCTAGAATGCCTCATTGTATTTAGTTATCATTTCTCCTTGGTCTCTTGCAGGTCTATGATGGTTTCTCAGTCTTCTCCTTGTTTTTCATGACCTTGATTGACAGTTTTGAGGTATATGGAGGTGTGTTGTGTACACTATCCCTTATTTTGGATTTGTCTCATGTTCTTCTCATGATTAGAGTAACAGGTTCTTGGAAAGAAGACCACTGAGGTGAAGTGCCCTTCTCATCACATCTTGGAGGCGAATGACATCACTGGTGATGTTAACCTTCATCACTTGGTTAAGGTGCTATCTGCTAGGTTTCTCCACTGGAAAGTTACTATTTTTTCCTTTCATATGCTGTTTTTTCAAAGTAAGTCTAGGCCTTATTCAAAGGGAGTGGGGATTTAGCTCCACCTCCTACCTCCTAGAGGGGAGAAAAAAAATACACTCCTGTTTGTCTGTCTGTCTGTCTGTCTGTGTCTCTCTCTCTCTCTCTCTCTCTCTCTCTCACACACACACACACACACACACACACACACACACACACACACACACACAGAGGCTGTCTGGAAAAAGTAGAGGCATTAACCATTCAGAGATTTTTTTTTCTGGACAGCCCTCATATATAGGTACGAAAATACATGGAAAGTGTCCAGACATGTAATATGAAAAATAGAGGCATTTATGGCTGGATTTTTTCCTGACAGGCCTTGTATATTATTTGGAATTTTTCTATAAGGAAGGTTTTCTTTTTCCTCCATTTATGTAATCATTTATGTCCATATGGACTCATAATCTAATCCTACTGTTATTTATTTTGTTACTCAAATTATTCTGGTTTTGGTCATTGGACACTCTTTCAGATTGGCTCCTATATGCCTTTAATATGCCCCATCATTTTTTGAGTGTTTCCTTACTATTAGTACTACAAGAAATTCTAAGTTCATCTTGTATTTTCCCTGCCCCAACCCTAGATTGATCTTTTTCTTCAAAGAGCCCTGATTTTTTTATTGGAAAACGAGAGAGGTGTTTTGTTTTGTTAATTATGAAATGTTGAACTTTTTCCCACCACCTGATAATATAATTTGAGGGCTGTAGGAAAAAGAGTATCTTTATCCCAATTCTTTAGAGGATGAGCTGTCTGAATGAACCTTTTGCACAGCGTTACTGAAGCATTCCTTTTTTAAGTCACCAACATATTTATTGAGAATAATGTATGTGAAGTTGCTTTGTAAGCTGCAAAGCATTATATAAAAGCAATTTGTTAGAAGTATAAACTCCCTTATATTTAAAAATTAAAATGTATTTTAGGAGGTATACATATACTTAACATAATTTTAGGCTACATGGTTAAGTGCTTGTTGTGTTTTATAGACAATAACTTCTATAGGGATATATAGGAGAGAGATGACTTACGTGTTGGAGAAGTTGATCAGTGCCTGGAAGGATGAGGAGTTGGCTGAGGGAGGAGTAGGAGTGAGTAGGGAATCAAAGTGAGGGTGGCTGAGTGAACGAAAGCTCAGTCAAGTACATAAGTTTCTTTGAGAGAGAGTGAGTAGGCCAGCCAGAGCATAAGGCTTGTGAATGAGAGCCTTTGAGCTTGTGGATAAGAGTGGGGAGCGGTCATTAGAATGGGACTAGATTGTGCAATGTGTGCACACTGCAGTAAATAGTTCAATTACTTCTGACACTGTGGCAACTCTTTCGGGGCTTGGAGGCAGGGCAGTGACATGATATTAGGAAGATAAATATTTAGCCCCGAAATGTTCTGTTGGTACTGTTTTGATAGCGATCTTTTTATAAACTTGTACTTGTTTTTTAAGAGTATGCTGTCCATAATTCAACTTTTGATTATTGAAGGTCGTTATGAATGCACATTTATAGGCTATGATGCAGTGACCCATACTACAGTGTGTCCCTATGATATTTGTTGTCTTCTACTTCATTATAAAAGTAACCCATTTTCAATATACAGGGTCTGGCAGAAGTAACGCCCTTTTTTATGAGTTAGTAATCTGTACCAAATCTCTTATTACAAAATCATAAGCATGTAATTCTGTAACAACAATATTTTAACTATTTTAAAAAGGGCATTACTTCTGCCAGTGTCTGAATATAGAAATTGGGAGAACATACTTGTAGTTAAGTTGTATTTAAAAAATTTACCAGGCAGATACTCTTATCGATTATTATCTCTGTCACATATGAGGTCACATGATTTCATGAACTCATCCTAGAAAAAGTGCTACATACCTCATTGGCTGACTATCACTGTGGTCACCTTCGAAGTACTCCCCTTGGGAGGACTGATGCCAGTGCCTAGTCCACTCTTCAAAGCAATTTTGGAACTTTTTCTGGAATGGCCATCAGAACTGTCATCGTGTCCAAAATCTGAATTAAGTTCAGGAACTTGCCACCGTCTGCTTAACATTGGCAGCACAAACAACTCAGTAAGGTGTCATAAGCTTGGCAAGCAAGCATCATAAACTTGAAAACTCTTGCTAGAAGATAGATAATGAGATTTTGAAGAATGCATAATACTTTATTAAAATAGAACCAGAGTTGCAGGCTGGTTAGCAGAGGGGAACAGATTGTACTTGACAGATAGTGTGTGTTACCTTTGTTTGAATGATAGCACATTTTACTGAATTTAGTAGCTTAAACATGGTATATTTCCTTGATTTACAGTGGAGTTTGAACATTTTAATTATATTTGTTAACCATTTGTAGTTCCTATTTTGTGAATTTTCCATTGCCCGTTTATTTGTTGGTTCTTCTAACTACATTCGGTCTGCTAGCCACAGCAGTAGACTAGGAAGAACTGAAACTTACCAGGGGGTATCAGATAACTAGGGTTGTGAAACTCATACTAATTTTACACAGTACGGAACGGCTCTGCACAGCTTGCTGGAAGGCTTAACTATAGGTAACGTGAAAAACCACACTTTGCATTTAAAGCATATTTTTTATTCAAGGCTAATGAAATTTGCTTTTGATTTATTAACAATTGCTTGTTATGAAGAAGTAGGAAAAGTAATTTGTATAATCAGTTAAGCAGGTTATAGTAATAAAATAGCTTTTCATTCTTCTAGATCTTTCTGATCTGCATTTTGTTAGGCTCTATTATTTCATATTTTCATGTATGGATTTTCATAGTAACAAAATAGACTGTATTTAAGCCTTGCCTTGAATAGTCAGAACTATTTCTGATTAAGAACAGAGTTCCTTAAATAGAATAGGGAGTTGTAAAACATTAGAAATTAAAGCTGTGGTTGAAATGACCCAGTGAGGAAAATGGCAGTTTCTAAGTTCAAGTTTGGCTCTGTTTTTGTCTAGCTGAGTGAACTTGACCAGGTTACTTTACCTTTTTGAGCTACAGTATCTTCTGTCACCTTATAAAGTACAGAAACTAATACCTACTGCAAAGAATTGTTCTTACAGAGTAAATTACACAATGAGTAGAAGAACCTGTCCAATTACTGGTGCTCAGTAACCGTTAGCTTTCTTCCCACTATCCTCCTTTCCCTCATCCTTTTACAGAAATTCAGTATGTACGTGTCTCACATGTGCCTTCTTATTTCTGCTGCGCTTTCTCTTACTGAAATGCTTTCTCCCACCTAAGCCCATTCTCTTCCAGTGGAAATGCTACCCCACTCTTCAGAGCTCAACTCAAATGCTGATTGTTTTCATGACTCAGCACTTAAAAATGTATTATATGTAGGAAAGAGGAATGCATAGTATTAAATATGAATCAGTGCTGCAAACTGTAAAAAATAGTGTCAAGGGAGTAAGTTTTAGGAAGGCAGAGTTCCTAAAAAATGGTAAAGAAAACTTGTTTTCAATTAAGCAGCAATAACCAAGAATGAGTATTGGATATCACTGCCTTAGCAACTTCTATTTATTTGCCACATATTTTATAAAATTAAAAATGAAAGAAGCCTAATACGAGGTGGAACAGTTAATTTCGGGAACTCGTCGTAGAAAAAGTGCTAGATCCCTCATTGCTGACTATCACTGTAGTCACCTTTGAAGTACTCCCCTTGGGAAGCTATGGACTGATACCAGCACCTAGTTTATCCTTCAAAGCAATTTTGGAACTCTTTCTGGAATGACCATCAGAGATGTATCCAAAAATCTGAAAAGTTCGTGAACTTGCCAAGGTTATGACACCTTATCAAGTTGTTTGTATAGTGCTGACAACTTAAGTGCATGGTGGCAAATTCGCAAACTTAATTGTCATATTTTGGGTACAATGACAGCTCTGATGGCCATTCCAGGAAAAGAGTTCCAAAATTGCTTTGAAGGGTGGACTAGGTGCTGGCATCTGTGTAGCTTCCCAAGGGGAGTACTTTGAAGGTGATCATAGTGATATTCAGCAGTGAGGTGTGTAGCACTTTTTCAAGTGTCGAACCTCGTGTGATGAAATACTAAGGGGCCATATGATTTCACTGGTTTTTCACCTGACCTTAATTAATTACAACTCAGAAGCTGTAAGGAATTCATAGGATTTGACTTTCTTTCCAGGAAAGTGATACAGATGAGAAGCTACCCACAAGACTAGAGATAGCTAATTTGTGTCTTGATTTTCAAGAAGCACCAAAGAAAATATTGAAGAAAGTGCAGGATGTACATAAATAAATACATAACCTTTTTACTGTGAATCTCCCTATGCCTCAGGTGAACTAATTCATATGTAGTTCCATTTTTAGTCTCTTTTCCAACCACATTGGTTTTCCCTGCAACAAGAGAAATTCTCCTGAAGCATGATTCCAGTCACATCGTCTCCTCTGAGATGTCAGGTGTTCTCCATTGCCCACCAGGTGAACCCACACTCCTGGGCTGTGTGACTGACAGTGCCTCCGCAGTCTGGCCCAGGCATGTGCTTGCAGCACCCTCTTCTGCTGTCATATCTGATCCTGTGCTCCTGCTAAGGCAGACTGCTTGTTGTTCATGAGTAACTCGCACTTCCCTTTCTTGCCTCCATACACTTTTTCTGCCTCGTAACTAGGGTGCCCTGTTTCTCCTCTTCCATTCCTTGGAGGCCTATCTCAGACTTTGCCTGATGCTCTCCAGTCTAATAGGATCACTCTTTCTGTCTTAGCCCCCTGAGGTAGTCTTAACCCTTCATCATTATGTATTCTGTTCTTTCTTTAGGATCCTTGGGAACAGGATTTATCTTTTATGCCTACTTGAAAGTTTATAACTGAGCCTGCAGCTATTTATCTTAAATGTAGCATTCCCTAAATGTCAAGAAATCATTCTCATTACTTTTGGGTATTTCTTTTTTTAAAACCTAAAGAATGCTTGTTATAAGCAATGCCATGCACATAGAATACTTTGCAGGTATTATTTTGAAATACATGTAAAAATACACTTTAAGAAATCAAGGGACAGCTTGATAATCTTAATTTCAGCAAGGCAGAATAAATTATTGTAATCTTTATAGCAGGACTTCATACAAACAGTAATACCTTTTATTTCAAGCAGACTTGAACTAATTTTAAACTTCTATACTGATGTATTTAATAGATGTGTGTCAAACAGTCAAGTTCCATAACTCTGTCCTGTCCAGTTTAAATGAAGTATGAATGAGTGTGTGAGCAGTTTACAGATGGGAAGTATGGAGGGGAACTAATAGAAAATTACAGTGCAGAAAGAGTTTAGGCTGAAACACTGAAGTGAAACCAACAAGAAGCAGTTCAAATGGAATAAATGTTTATAAAAATTGCATTGTGGAAGTCCAAAATATGGACGGGAATTTGACTTAGCAGTTTTTTCATGTGAAAGCCAGTGTGTTAGTTTATTGTAGACTTATGAGTCAAGCATGTTTTCTCTGCTTTAAATGGTGGGAGTGCAACCTTAGTTCAAGGGATTATACATGTTAATCATATGACATCATCTTCATTCATTTATAACCAGTTCTCATATTTGGTGCTGGATGTTTTTGTTTTTTGTTGTTTTTAAGCGACTCATTGCTTGGCTAGATTCCATCCAATGGGGAAGAGGTCTAGGATGATGAGTAGGCTGTGAACTGTTTACAAGGGAGACACTTGGAAAGTTGCTATGGGGAGCAGATCTGGAAGCCATGAGTGGAGATGACCTCACTGTAAAAATATATTACAATGCCTAGATCTACTCAATAGGAGAATGGCTTGCCTTGTGGAATGAACCTCCCTTCCCTCAAGGTCTTAGCAGAAAGGTTGCCTGATCATGTCTGGGACAGTGCAGCAGGGTTTTGTAGCACTGGGTGGGGGTGGGGGTGGGGGGTAAAATAGATAGGCCCTGGGATTCCTTCTCACTCGGCAATCCTGAGATAGCCAGTAATTCACAGCCCTGGAGGCACATAGATAGATCTGTGCTTTGAGCAAGTTTTGTCAGAGGGCAATAGAAAAAATAGTGGGAAGAACTGCTCTTATATTGACTTATTTTAATGTACAAACTGCCTTATCTTTGTCCTCTTTCTCAGATGCTTGTAAGTTTTAAACAATATTGAGTCAGGTTAAGAGTCAGGATAGTGTTTTACCATTTGGACTTGAGATATAGGGCGTATTTATGTCCAGTATTTTAATAGTCTCCTAGATGTCAAACTTAGTTTAGAAATGCTTCTTTTTATCACCTGGCAGGTAGTATGTAAATAATGTAAGTGTGGTTTAAGTAGGGCCATTCTTCACATCAGTGGGATTCCACACTTAAATTGCAGAGTTATCTAAGTAAAACAATTCTTGACTGCATACTGCTAATGTATTTATAAATTATATGCATGTACTTCCATTGCAATTATAAGTCCTTCACAAAAATAGACATTAAAATAGGATGGTATGACCCACTACATCCCAGTGGGTCATCTTGCATTAGCACCTGGAACACATGACCTCACTTTGGCACAAAACTTGGGACCTTAGTTTCCCATTTCTTTTTAAGGTAAAGGGTTTCTAGCAACTTATAGAGGTATAGATCTATGTAAATCAGTAAAAGCAAATAAAATGTATACAGTGTCCATCCGTGTATAAAACGTTCAGCAAAGTGTGTAAAAAGTATAGATACAGAATGCCCTTGGGAAATGTACACTGGTGAAGGGAATGTGGCAACATTTTTCCGTATTTAGCACATACAGCTTGGAACATGATGCTAGGACTTAAGAGAACTCAGTACTAAAGAACGGATTTATATGTATAAAGGTGATCTTTGAAACCTTAGAAATAGATGATACCACTATGGCAATATAGTCAAAAGAACAGACAGCTGAGTATAAAACTGTGGCAAGCCCTCCCTGTTGCAGGATGGATAGAGAAAGAGAAATTGCAGCTGAAGGACTAAGTACCAGGATAAGAGAGGCTCGCAGAAGACCCAGGAGAAGAGTGAGCAAAGGCTGGGAGTCAGGGCTGTAAGCCACCATTCATTCATTTGTGTCTGCTTCGTGCCAGTGGGTGGATTAAAGACACTCCATGGTAGTGCTCATCATACCAGTGCTTCCTGAGGTCGAGGGAGTGTGGTTTCAGGAGAACGGATGGCAGTGGGTGGTGGGAGTGAGGTGGCAAGGAGGGAGAGATGTAGACCAGTGACTTGAAAAGTAAGGTAATGTCGCCTGGCAGCTGCCCATCCCTGCAACAGGGCTTCCTTGAACTGAGAGGCCTAGAGTACTGATGACTAGAGAAACCTGTTTGTAGTTTGGTAGGAAAAGTGCTAAGAGTCTAAGATGTACTGTGAGGGTATTAGTTTTTTAGACACAGTAAGCTTAATTTATACTTAAAATGCTGATGTAAAGTACTTTGACAGAATTATTAAATGCCATATTTACATATAGCATCTTCACCTGTGCTCTTAAGTGTTTTAGTCCTCTGTGATACATAAAATTTATTATCCTTTATTGGTAACAAAAATAGAGCATCCCTTGAGTCAGTCACTCATGGTTGGATAGAGAAATATTGACCTTGTTATATCCTTTCTAGCCAATAGTTGAAATCCTGAGGTTTGTTTTATTCTTTTAAGTAAAAAAATGTGGTTATTTTCTTGAAAGTATTCCGAAAAGTGGAATTTCTGGGTTGAAGGTAGCACAGAAGTTTTCACACTAGCTGTCCTTTGACAAAGGGTACAAGGCCATGTGTCTAAAATGTTTTGCAGGGACGATGGGGGAGGAGCCATTCAGAAGCTCTTGGTAGTGCTGTGAGGAGGAATTTTTTTTTAATTGGAAGTGCTTTTGTAAAGTGGAAAGCCCTTTGAGGGGAGTCATAGTGGTTCCCCTGGGTGCTATGCAGCATACTAGTGTGTGGTTTCCAGCTGTGAAATGCAAATTAATGATCCTTTTAGAGTACCAAGGTCTGTGGACTGTTTTCTGAATTAGAATGGATCCAAAACTATGTCCCACGAGAACACTACTCAGCAGCATTTCAGGGTGCTCTCTCCAGAGCTCAGCAGGTCAAGAGTCACGTATATGGCCCTAGATACCTATGTCTGTCATTCATGTGAATGTCAGGTGGCATGTGTGTCAGCAGGAAGAAGATATTTTGGAGTCACTGATAATAGAGGAAATAGCACAGGCTTCTCAGCCAGGTAAACCTTGGTTCGTATCCATCACTGCCATTTGGAATTTGAGTGACCTTGAGTAGTAAAGTCACCTCACATCCCTGAATCTCTCTGTGCTCATCTCTGAAACAAGAATCACCACCACCTGCTTTCTTGAGTAGTTGTGACCAGTTAGCACGGGGTACCTGCACATGGTAGAAATTAAAACCCCCAACTGCAGCTCTCCTAGGGCATTTAAAAGGTGGCACTCCCAGAAGCATTGCTGGACCAACGTATCCAGTCTGGATAGGTGCGAGTGTTCAGAATTTTTTTTTTTTTTTTTATTTTTTAATAAATAGTGGGAAATGCCTTTCTTAACTCTACAGTTACCTTTTCCTTTACTAGTCTTGTTGGGGTAGTTGGTTTTTAATTATAAAACTAATTCATGCTTCATGGTAACCAATTCAAACAAAACAGACATATAAAATAAGTAACAGTCCCTTACTTTTCCATCCAGGCTGTGGAGCTGGTTTTCCTCTTGTTTGGTTTTGATTGGTTTGTTGACTAGTAGATTTATTAGTTTGGGTTTGGGTTATTAAATTAAAAATTCCACTATTTTAAAATGATTGTTTGCATTGCCTACAGGGGAAAATTCCTATGAATCGTAGTCAACCTACTAACAAAGTCTGCTCCCGAACTCAACTAGGCCTCTGTGTTTTAAACCACCTAAAAGCTCAACAACTCAATATGAAACCAGATTGTAACTGGCCTGTGTAATGAAAAAGGTCCTCATCAGAGAGCCTGCTACTTTAAGGAAGTACCACAGCCCATGCAGTATGCCCGCTGCCTCAGCTACCCTGTGCTTCTGCCCCCACCAGCTTCTGGGTAATCCAGCCACTAAAGGGGTGACCTGGCAGAGCGGGGGCTTGTTGGACCTGCTCTAGCACTGGCCCAGGTTCTAGTCTGATTAGCTTGTGCCCTACTGGTTGTTAAAATAACATAATTTGAATGTTCTTTCTGTCTGTGTCCACAATAGCTGAAGGGCATGGCAGTGATTAATCCAAAAGCCTATATTTTGGCAAATATTTTTATACTACTGAACACAGGAGTGTGATGTATGATTTAAGTCAGGACTGAGCAAGACATCGATTATGGTCCAATTTGAGATGACCTCCTGAATAATAAAACAAATAGCTAGTGGACCATGACACTTGGAGAAAATTAGAAGTAGCCCTTGCCCTAAAAAGTCTGCCCAGGCCTGACTGAAATGGTCAAATGCAAAACTCGGAACACCAAACCTTAGGGAAACATCGCATGTTCTCTCAACTCTCTTAACTCTGCTATATTATCTTACCTTTGTTTTCCCTTTCTCATACACAACTTTTCTTCTATTGCAGAGTGAGATGATACTGCCCCATTTTGTTTGTCCTTTTATCGTTGGAACTTGAAGTGGATACCTTAAGTCATTTAATGTCAGTGTTCACAGAATGTTATCAATGACAGGATCGCTGTCAAATTGATATTACTGAGCCACTTTTTTAACACTTGAGATCAACTTACTGTTGACCCTTGAACAACGTGAGGGTTAGGGGCACCGACCTGCTTCACAGTTGAAAACCATGTACAACTAAGCCCTTCACATGTGCAGATTCCCAACCACTCATCGAAAATATGGTATTAAAAAAATACAGTATTTTTCTTTTAAGGAAAGGCATAATTTAGTACTGCCCTGTGATTTACTGCTTCTACCAGATGATTTATTGACCTTTCATTTGTCTTTCAAAGATGTACCAATCTATTTTAAGTTCTTATTGTTTTCTGGGGAGTGATTGTTTCTTGTCATTTGGGATAAAGCAGTATTTGTGAGAATTTAGTCCATGTGCTTTGAACTCCCATATTTGAGTTTTGGCTCTGCTTCTTACCTGTGTGATATTAAGTCAGTCAGTCCACCTATCCAACCTGCAGTTTTATCATGGGTAGTGTAGGGATGGTCATAAAAGTTAAGTACCTCTTAAATGTGAAAATAGAGCTAGCTAAATGCTTAGAGCAGAGTATTCAATACACATTAGTCAAACACAGTAAGCAACCTAATTTTCTGACCCTGGCAGACAAGCTGCTTGAATGTTTGGTGTCTGAATTGTTGGAGGGTGCCAGTGACCTTGGGAAAATCACGTGATCCTTCTGAATTTCAGCAAAGTGAAGATAATACCTACCTCTCAGGGTTGTTTTGAGGCTTAAATGAGATAGTGTAAAAGCGCCTATGGGACAGTTGGTTAAACAAATAATTATTGAGTGTCTTTATTGATACAGCAGTGAACAAAATAAACTGTTTTGGTGTTCATGAGGCTAACACAGAGTAGGACTAAATAAATATTGATAATTCAATCAGAGAAGGTGCAGAAATGGCACATACACAAGTTATAAAATCTCATGAAGAGAGCAGGTTTTAGTCACAAAAGTAATGAAGCATTCTAGTCACCAGCAGCTACAAGGATCATGTCACTAGTGGCAGTGTCGGTGACTGTCTACTGAGGTACGTATAGCCTTTCTGGAGTATGAGCCTGAGTCATATCTGAATTGACCATACCAGCTAGTGGTCACCCATTCTGCTAACTAGTGTGGAAACAGATGTTAAATCTGGAATGTATCTCTAGTGATCTGGAGCCCTGGGTGGTAGGACAAAGGCTCCAGGGCACAGGTCGGGGTTTTTTGTTTGTTTTTTGTTTTTTTATCTTTTCCTTGTTAAAGGTCATGCCTGAAAGAGGTATGGAAAGTAAACATGGTTTTATACATAGCATCAAATAAGAGGCTCTGTTTTTCTGAACCATGGTTTATATGGTATTAACATTGCAAAGTTCTAAAGGGGCCCCTGGCACACTGATGCCAAAATAGGATGGATTGGAAGTACAACAGGTTATACTTCACAAGGGAACCAACCATCTGTGAAGGATAGAAGGGAGAGAGCAGGGATAGGGTCAGAAAAGCCTTCAGACCATGGTGCAGTGCTCACCCTGAAGAAAGAATTAGGTAGAAAAAGCCTGAGGTTGTGGTGCAGTTCTGAGAAAGCTTTGCCAGGCCTTTGGAGTGTTCCCAAGCAAAAGTTGCCCAGGAATAGGCTAACCAGATGTATTATTTTACACAGGACAGAAACCAACAGTACTGTCCCATTTTAAATGGTACATCTGGTCAGCTTACTCAGGAGAGGGCTCCTGTGCAGGGAAGGGATGGGCCGGCACAGCCCCTGCTGGGCTGTCTGTGGCTGGGGGCAGCCCTGGGAGCCAGGTGGAGAGCTTGCCCGCAGCATGAAGACTGGTGGACATGCAAAGGGGCAACACCTGGGGCTGTCAGTCAGTCAGCTGGGCTCCCCGCAGCTGGTAGTTTTAAAGGAGATTTGAACAACACTCTTCATGGGTGCTGCAGACCCGAAATTGCATCGCTTTTGTGGGGAAATGTGGCATATGAAGGTAGGACCTTAGGAATCAATCCTATAGGCCAAAGGACCTATATCTAGATTATTGTTCGGTATTGATTATTGATGTGTCAGGCACCGCACGTTTTACCCTGACCATGGTAGAACGCCCCTTCCTTCATGCTCCTATAGTCTGCTGGGTAGACAGGATAGTATCATGAAAGAGTGTCTAAATGGGGTGGTCATCAGATTCCTCTCTGAGGACCAGGTACAGCAAGTACAGAGGCCCTAAGGCAGGACTGGAAAAAGGGCCTATATGCTGGAGTGAAGGGAACATTCCAGGGATGGGGTGGCCTGGGATGGGGTTGAGAGGTGAGCAGGAGCCAGATAAGGCAAGGCTTGGTCAGCTGTGGTAACTATTCCAGATGCAGTGGGAACTGAAGATGCTCTGAGCAAGGGAGTGACAGGTTCTGATTTGCATTTTGTGTAGATGCTATAGCACTCCTCCTGTGGTATGGGGGGTCATTTGGAAGTATAATGGGAGACAGATTAGGAGAAACTAACAGTAACCCAAGTGAAAGATACTGAAGACTTGGACTTGGGTCGTGGCAGTAGCAAAGTGGACTGATTTAAAAGATAATTGACAAGTAGAACCAGTTGGACCTGTGGATGGCTTCTCTATGGATGAATGAAAAGAAATCAGGGATGACTCAGGGTTTGGCTTACTTAGCAGGGTAGATAGTGACACCATACGAGCATACTGAGATGGTAGAAGGAATCGGCTGGGGATTAGGCTCAGTTCTGGACGATGTGGGATGCCCATTAACCAGTAGCAATGTGAAGTACATGGTATGGGAAGCACACGTGTCCCAGCACATGCAGCAGACTCGCAGGTAACCGGCACCCACGGGGACTGGTAGATGCTGGATGAATGTAAGCAGACTCTCCGTTACCTGGAACTCAAGCAACTGGTTGCTTGGGAGTGCTGGCTGCTTGAGTTCCAGTTAACGGAGAGTCTGCTGCATACAATCGCGAGGAGAGGTTGGGCCGGCGACGTAAATTCTGGAGTTGTCAACCTGTGCAAAGTACTTAAAGCTGTCCAGTTGGGTGAGATCACCTTAGGTGGAAAAGAAGAGGATCCAGACCCAAGCCCTGAAGAACCTCAGTGTTCCGAAGTGGAGGGGAAGAGGCAAGAAAGGGGGGAAGGAGCGGGACATGGGGGCCAAGCAGCAGAGGACGGGGCTTCAGGGAGGGGGGCGCTCACTGCTAAAGGCCTCAGAGGTGGAGGCCAGGATGACGAAGGGGAGAAGTCTCAGCAATGTGAGGACACTGGCGACCTGGACACGATCATTTTCAGGTTAGTGGTGAGGAGAGAGGCCAAGTTGGGTTAAAGAAGGAGTGGCAGACGGGCAAGTAGACACTGCATGTGCAGACCTCCGTTCGAGGGTCTTGTGACGGGGCTGAGATGGGTTCATCACTGGGGGGTGCTGTGGAGTCCAGGGCCTCTTAAATTTCATTTATTTGTTTTAAGATAAAAGTTGTAAAAAGGACATTGGTACTAATAGTCATCACCCCACTGTGCTGCGATAAGACACTCAGAACATGAAGAACAAAGCTGCCCCAGCTACTGTGGAGAGGGCCTGGGTCAGCAGTGACTCCCCCTGGGTCACCATGGTCACATGACTGGGCTCCAACACTGCAGACAGGTTTCTGTCAACCCCTGGAAGTTGGTCCTGAGCAGTGCCACTCAGATGTCCCTGACCTGGCTCAGAGGGAGTGAATCTAACGTTCCTCTGAGAATGCTGAGCGACGACCTAACGGGGTCAGCCTCTGAGGAGTGCAATGAATGAACTGTCATTGTAGGAAGAAGAGGCCTGCTCCCACCTAACAAATGAGAGCAGCTACTACCAAAGGACAGGGTACCCGTGGGCCCTGGCAGCACTAAGACCCACACTGATGCAAGTAACAGTCTTTTCTGGGACCCCGCAGTGCCCTGTACTGCCACTCAGGGCTCCCTGGCTACAGGGCACAAAACATCATGAGCCAAAAATCATCTGTCATTTCTTTTGTAAGGGTTTGCCAGCCCCTTGATTGCCTCTAGCAAGCAGATGACCTGGGGAACAATCGTCATGCCAGAATGATAGACTCCCACCAAGCAAGGGACAGAACTCACCCTGTGAAGATTAGAAGTGTTCTTGTTAGAGATCAGTCATTTTACCAAGAAGCCTTTAAGCTGAAGTTCCAAAGGGTCGGAAAATTGCTCGGGTGAAACTAACCCTAGGGATTCAGAAGAAAATGTGTGACATAGACATAGAGCAATTGGCGAATCCCTTAATTTGCATGGAAAAATAGAAAAGGGTAAGGAATAATATTCAGTATGTCCTCACTCATGTTGTCCTGACGTCATCAGTAGGTTCTGGGACTTCAAACAAAATGATGATTTACAACAAAGCCTAATTCATATAAACCAGAGGTCATTTTCTATGGCATCAACATTACAACAAAATGACGTTAGTTGAGGACCTGCTGGATCTGATTTCAAGTTAGGAGATAGTATTAAGCTAAGGGAATTTGAGATGTTAACACCTGGAAGAAATAGATATTTATCAGCTACCCCTGAGACACTCTGATATAAGAGATGGCAGAGGAGCAGTATGTGTCCAAAAGTTACTAAAGTCCAGAGGAAGCCAGAAACCCACATGAAAAAGCATGGTGGAGAATGCTTGGACAGAGATGAAAGGAGGGAATCAGAAGTGATTTCACTCGGGGGGCAGTATAAAACTTAGGGACCACGGGCCATTACCAGCATGTGTAGGCCACGGTTTCCTAATCCTGATTCCAAAGAAAGCAAGACGTAGTAAAAATAAAAATGTATTTTAGTTCTCTGAGCCTTTCCTAGAATGTTCACTCTTCTAAAAGAGTGCATTCGGTCAATTGTTGATGTGTTGACAATTTTCATCTCTGAGAAGATGAGTGAAAAATGAGGGTCAACTATCTAGATATACTTCTCACCGAGAAGGAAAAAAGTCTATCATTGTAGAGTTCACAATTTCATGCAGAAAAGGTGTTGAAAATAAAGTGAAGAAGTGGTGGGAAAGCAAAACACAAAGAGCAAGCGTTGTGCCCAGGTGCCAGTGGGAGAGCCTGGGTAAGCAGAGCGCTCGCTCGGGGGCGGGACGGGGGCCAGCTGGGGGTCGAGGAGCCTTCACTGTCATGGGATGGGATGCCAAACGTTTAGAAAACTATAGGTAGAATTTTATGGCCAGAAACGAGACATGGAACCCTAGAAAAGGCGGTTCTGTCACATAATCACATATGGTTGACGTGAGAGAAGTCACTCAGGTACCACCCGAGAGGCCCTGTGACACGGCCGAGCTCGAGTGGATGTGAGGAGTGTGCCTGGAGGGCACCTGAAAAAGCCTAACCGGATAGGAAGTGGCAGGAAGGCCGAAGCCAATGACTGAGGCTTTCCGACCGGGCCAGTCAGCGCAGCCACCCCTCACTCAATGCCGAGTCTGTTTACTGACCGCTCGGACTTACAACCAGCTCCCCGGCTGGCGGAATCGTCGTTCTCCGTCTTCGTCTTATTCCCACAGGCGATTAGTGCTCACTACACGAAGTGTTTGTAATCACTCAGGACTACGTATTTCATTTGTAAGTGTGGTGTCCTGTGACAGCCATTGAAAAGTACGTGCCCTCTGGCACCGTGACACACAAGGCACCGCCTTTAAGCTCCTCGCTATCCACCAGCTCACTTAACGACCTAGCCGACCTAGATCTAGTCATAGGGAACTTGGGCGTTAAGTGAGGCGTGCCCGTGTTTGCAGAGCAAAGGTTGAGTCAGGAGAGTGATTAAAGATAACAGCTGCCAAGAAATAGCAGGACGCCATGTTGGGGAGGGGTTGGTAAAGGAAGACCCCGGGAATGATGGAAACCATCCAAAAAACATGGTTTTGTCAGCACCTGTTTCTCGGGTCCGGGACCAGGACCTGGCCGAGCACCGACCTGAATGCTAAGGCTGCCCTAGTGGTGCTCACACGTACCATACAGAAGCCCTACTTTAAATGCACTAAACTGTGATCAGAGTCTAATTCCACATGTGTTACGAGGACATTAGAATCCTCAACGCTTGGCTGCAGCCTAACTTATGGGACAGCAGGCCAGATTTCCTGTGGAATAAGGCCTTCAGGAAAAGTCGTACTTTTCTAATGGTTAGATTTGCAGGGATTCTTAATTCTGCGGCACATTAGGAAACTACAGATGCCCAGGCCTCAACCCCAGACCAATTAAATCAGAATCTCTGGGGTGGAGCCCAGGCATAGTTTGTTTGTTTTCTGTTTTATTTTGTTGTAAGCTTTCTAAGTGGCTCTGATGTGTAGCCAGAGTGGAGGGCCACTGCTGTCCAAATGTTAGAAAAGTCTAACACTTTAAAAGGCTCTAGTCTACATGACATCTATTTCTTTGCAAATCAAAAACAAGCTCCTTTCCTTTTCTTCTCCATCAAAGGTAGTGCTCTCTAAATTAGAAAGGATGAAACAAATATGGTTAAAAGAGAACACTCTGTGTAGATAGCTGTGCAAAGTACATTTATGTCTCTAGGCCCTAGAAACTTCCTTTTGGACCACTGAAAAGGCTTACAGATATAATGGAATAACCCTAAGTTTGTACAGCTTATGAGAAATGCCAGTGGAATCCAGGATAGGGGCAAAGGATAGGAATCAAGGAGAAATGTCAACTATTTGTCCAAAAGGTGGCTCATGCCCAATACAGGCCAATAAGTTTGAATATTTTCTGGAAAAATTATAGAATACCTAATTAAAAAGTCAACTGGTGAGACTTTTGTTTTTGTTTTTTGTTTTTTGTTTTTTGCTTTTGTTTTTTTTTTTTTTTTTTTTTTTTTTTTTTTTTTTTTTTTTTTTTTTTTTTTTTTTTTTTTTTTTTTTTTTTTTTTTTTTTTTTTTTTTTTTTTTTTTTTTTTTTTTTTTTTTTTTTGGTGGTTCACCTGGCTGGGAATCGAACCCAGACCGTGGCATTGAGAGCTCTGAAGCCTAGCCACTACACCACCAGGGAACCCCCGGGTGAGGCTTTTAAAGGAAGCAGTACAGAGGGGTAGACCATTCCTATTGGGGTAAATCAGTGGGATGCTGGTGACAGAGGTCATGCCTACATCTATAAAGATCACACAGAATATCCTCACCTTCTACGATGAAGAAATGTAGACTGAATTATTACTCAGTTTATGTGAACTTACATTCAAAAGGATATCTAGTCCTCTTTCTGGTTCTAAGATTCTTTGAAAGCTGTAGCTGTGAACCTATTTATTATGGAAGTGAATTTTAATGTAAAGAATGTTACCCAAAGTGATGCGTATACATGAAGGCATATGAAGGCTGTCCGGAAAAATCCAGCCATAAAGGCCCCTGTTTTTCACATTACATGGCTGATACTTTCCGGACAGTCCTCATATACGTATGTGTGAGGTGCATGGGTGGAGTAGCCCAACACAGAGTCTTCCACATTACTCCTTGCCAAAGCCTCTACCTCCCCGCAAACACCGTAAAACCAGGCTTAGCAGACATGGCTTTGGCTTCTTGGTCTCTTAGTCCAACCTCAGCTGTTGTGTTTCAGCATTAGCTTTGGCAACTCACTTGTGCTCAAGTTCTTATCCAGATCATACAGAATCATCTCAGCAAGGCCCGCACGGATTTTTATTTCCCTGTAGATGTCCAGGGCCCAGTCTGCTGTCACACAGGGCACATCCATATTCTCTGTCTCTGCACAAGTTCACCAGCTCCTAATTAACCAGACAGACTCCACGTGCATTCCGCAGACATAGCTAAAGACTACATTTGAAGAGGCCAGATACCCACACACTCACTCTCCTGAGAAAAACCCTGTTTTGATCCTTTACTAATAAGCCCAGTTTTCCAGTCATGTGAATTTTCTGGAACAGTTGGAGAGAACCAGGTTTACTCAAGTACTGCTAGGTCCTTTAAAAATGTCTTTACCCCAGATGTAGATAAAGTTACATTTATTCTCTGCATTTAAATCCTCAGAGTAAAAGGGTAAAATTGGGTCAAGAAGGTTGTTGGACCGTTGGTTCAGCTGCATCTAATAGAGACCTCTGGTAGTAATGGCTTAAACAATATTGAGGTGTACATCTCTTTTTCCCAGTAGTCTGAAGGTCTGCCGCCTAGGACGAGCCCAGTGACTGCATGGTGTCGGGACCCAGGCTCCTTTGGTCTTATTGCTTTATCATCCCTAAGAGATGGCCCTCACTTGGTCCAGATGGCTCACCGAAGCCACATCCTAGAGGAGAGAGGTGGAACGTGCCCCTCCACAGAAGCTACGCCCAGCACTCTCTCTCCCTCTCTCTCTGGGTTTCTCTGTCTGTCTGTCTCTCACAGGCATGCACACCCCAGCCACAAGGTAGGCTGGGAAATGCTGTCTTTATTTTAGGTAACCAGTAAAAACAGATTCTGTTAAGAGAGGAAGAGAACAGATACTGGGCAACAACAAGTAGTCTCCTCAACCTATTCCTAGAAAATAAAATATTTCAGAAGGGGAGTGGGCAGTCCAGGGAGGAATCACAATCTCACCCAAAGAATGACATCTGGCTGAAGGTATCTTAAGTGCCCTCCCTCGTTTTCCCTTACAGGACATCAGTTGGGCTGGAAGGGACACTCTGTCACACAGGCCAGCCACTCCTCTTAAGGACTCTGGTCCCTGGTGTGTCAGGTGGCCTTGAGGTCAATAGAGTGACTGCCCCATCCCAAGCAGAGCTGGCCCACAAGCTCATGAGGACGGCGAACGAGATTCTGGGCTGGAAGAAATGGTCAGAAACTGGAGGAAGATTCCCCCAGCAGCTCAGCTAATTAGAAGGAGAAACCTGTTTTCCACGTGTGCCTCTTCAATATGCACACCTTCTGCTTGTCGTTGCATGCCTCACTTGTCACCAAAGCATTTTCAGTCCATTCCTGGGTGTTTTGCTTACACCTTTAGACTTAGCACATTCTTTCCTTCGTGCTCCTCGCTTTTATTCCTCCAGCTGCTTAAAACGATTTTCTCAAGCATTTGAACAAACCCACACACTCCCTTCCCCCACTTTTCTTTTTTAAACAAAGAGAATGCTGCTTTCTGTAACAAAAAAAAAAAAAAAAAAGCAAGCAAGCCAGAGAGACAGTTCTGTGCCGCAGGTCCACATGGCAGATCTGAAATCGCATACTCTTTTTCTACCTGTGTGGAACTTTAATTAGTTTAAGTGGGAGGTCTGTGCACAGAAACGCACCTATCGCGGTCGCGATCTGCAGAGCAGAATGTTCCCCTTCCTGATGCGCTTGCAGACTGACTGCTGCCTACAGTGGGATACTGACAGTGTGTGTTAACAGACAACAGCCCCTTCCAATCCTTTCTTTCCAGGTCATTGGTGTTAACCATAACAGCCAGACTCGGCCAATCACAGCAAGATACTGTTTGATGTGTTTTTGTATGATTTCCCAAACATTGCACACGCATTGTCTCCTCAAGCCTCATCACCTAGGAGTAAATACATAATACCACCCCCGTTTTAGTGACAGCAAAAAACAAAACTTGAGGGTAGGGAAGATTAAGTGACCGAGAATGAACAAAACCTGGGTCCAATCTCTCTACGTTGCTCATGTAAGCTGTTAAAGAACTGTCTACTATTAAAAGAGGATGAACATCTATTTTTACTAATGTGCTAAATGTTCTTTTCTTCTTGCTGCAGTCCAAGATTGTCCTTAACTTTGATTTGATGGAATTCTTTTTCACAGTCCTCTAAGTCAGGCTTTGACATTCTTTTTCGCCTCTGGGTTTGGTTTTGCTTTGCAGTATGGATGGCAAGCACAGATCTTTCTTATATAATCTCTATGTCTTATATTTTAGTTTTCTACCGAAAATTTGTAATGCCCCTTTGAATCTACCACCATAAAGGAAAAGAGTCTCTCATTTCTGCTATTTAAAAATGAGATACCTAAGATTAAAGGAACTATATATATAAATATTGCTTACCCAGAAGCCTTCTGAATACTTCATTTCTAATGAAAATGCTGAATGTTTTTAAGCAACATTATCCATTGCAAAACAATTTGAAAAGGGGGAAAACATCTCACAAGGATAACGAGGGCTGTTCTGTGTAGGAAGAAGTATACTGTTATAAGACTGCTAGAGAATGGAATCTATATTAAAAATAGCTCAGAGCACAATCGTTTTAAAGATGCTTTAGGATAGGAGTAAATGTTCAGTATTTTTAACATGGATTAGCATGTATCTATCTGCTTGAGCTTTTTAAATTAAAAATTCACAAGTTTTATAAAATCTAAGAAACTTTGCAACTGTGTCATTTATAATGTAAAATTAATGCAGTGGAAATTCAGTGGTTGACTCATAGCTCCCACATTCATGTTCAGTTCTTTTTAGCTCATAGTGTTTTCTTTAAAAATTAGTGATATCAGCTAGGTGGGACTATTTCCCTCTCTTACCCACAGAGAAAGGTGCTTTTGTGGACGTGTCCCCTCTGTTCCATCATGGAGCGCGACAGACGCAGGCTGGCTGTCCACACTCCATCGCCCGTATTAGCACAGGTTCGGAAACAAAATGCAAACAAGACGACCCTAAAATTGTCATTTGTTGCTTTTATGAACATAAGCCACCTTTAGTACCAAGGAATTATATATCCAGACAGGATCTTTGAAGCCTCATTATTTTGGACATGGGAAAACTGAGGTACAGAGAGGTTCAGCCCCTTGCCCCAGGTCACACCGCCTACAGCCGAGCCTAGACCCCAGGGGTGTGTGAAGCCAGAGCCCTTGCTCCTTCTGCTACATTGTTTCACAGTGAGAAGGGGAGTTGCCCTTTCCACAGCTGCCACCCAACAGGACCTCCCCACTGGAGGCGTGCCAATTACGGGGCATTTCTCACCAACGGTCTGCGAGAGCCCTAGGCGAAGCCAGCGACTCCGTCTCCCTAAATCTCAGCTCCACGCCTCGCAGTCAGTTTAGGTTTCTCCAGCCGAAGCGGTTCGTCACTCCTGCCTGTGATGCGCTTTCTAGTTCACCCTCTTCGGCACGCACTCCGCCAACCGCCCAGCTCCCGCTGCGGCTTTTAGTAAAATGGGGCCCACCCCAAGTGGGACTCCTCCGACGCATTCCTCAGCCTCGTAGTCCCAGCCTCCACTGGTCCCACGGCTGTCTCTCCCAGCCCTAGGAATCGGTCACCTTGGCCCCCCCTCCGTTCCCCTTAACCCTAGCTTCCAAGCGATTTCTCTCACGGCTCATGCTGTTTCTACTTCCACCACTCAGTACGTTTTACCTTGACGGTGGGGACAGTCGCTAAACTAGTTTTCTTGCTTCAAGACTTTCCAGAAATGCCTTGCAAAACTCCAGTCACTGCACAAGGTCTAATTGCTGTTGGTCTGTCATCCCCAGACGCAGCCAGCGGTCCTGGATTCTGATCCTGCCGTGTGTCTGCCAGCTCGTGGCTTTAGGTGTATGATTTATACCTCCTGCCCCAGTTTCTCCACTTATAAAATGAGGATGTTGAACAAGACAGTCTCTAAAGAGATGCCTCCAAGTCTGTGTCTGCCCACTCCAGTCTACCCAACAGACCGCTTCCAAGGAAATCTTCCTATAACACGGATCTTTTTGATCTCTCCGCAAAATCCCTTCAGTTGCCCCCTCCTTGCACACAAGTCCCAATCTCCTTCGCCAGGCACTCGGCACCCACCCCAGATTGGTAATAAACGCTCCCACCTGACTATTCCATGCCGTTCACAAACCCACACTCAAAAGCTAAACCCAGCTACTCGCTTTTGGTCATACTTGCGCCAAGCTCTTCGCTTTGGTGGCACCGAAAGCTTCCTACCTGGTGCTGTAGGTGGAATGCGTGCCATGTCCTTAACGCTCCCTGAAAGCGAGGGCTGCACCCCCTCCATCCGTGTCTCCCATGCTACATCTAGCACTTAGTAGGCACTCCATAAGTAGTTGCTGAATAAATTTACTCAGCCCAAAATTGCACTAAAATTGTTTGGTCATCACATCATATTCTTGACTCATACTGGGCTTCCAGTCAAATAAAATCCTTGAGCTTCTTAAATAGGTAATCTTGAATTAAGTTAGTTCTCTTCTTCTTTTCTCGTGTCCACTTTGAACTCATCTTCAGACCTTCATCTGATAAAGTTTAATCTTCATCCATTGTTCTTGACCGTACAGACCTTTCGGATGCTTGATTCTTTTATCTAGTTGTCTATTGGCTTTCCACTGTGATCGACAGGTGTGATACGTACACTGACTATTTCACTGAAGTTGGTAATGCAAAGGTTGATCAGGAGAATGACGAGTAGCCTGCCAGCTTGGCACCTCCTCTAGCTTGACAATGACCTCTTACCTCTTATCTAGCTGATTATTTTGTTATAATTCGTTGTGTATACAGACAGTGAAGAATAATCTATTCACTTACTCGACTCATTTCTTGAGAACCAATCATGTACAAGGCCGTGTGCTAGGCTCTGTGTAATATAAAGTAATAATTACGATTTGGCCCCTGTCCTCTTTGAGCTGCAACGAGCAAATAAGCCTCATCCACAGATCAGTGTAGTAAGAGCTAGAATCGGGGCCCAACACAAGAGGTAAGTCAACGGGCTTGGGCGATTCAAAGGATAGAGAAGTACGTTTCTGGCTGGGCGCAACCTTACAGAATGGGGAGGATTTTCCTACGCGGTGATGAGAGGGGTGAGGCGCAGGCTAAGCTGCTGTAACAAAGGCAATGTAAAATAAATGGGGTTACCACAGTGGCGATTCACTTTTTTCTCAACAGTTAAGGGAGGCAGGTGTTCCAAGCTTGCTTGCTCTGTCCTCAACAAAAGCATCCACTTGCATGTTCAAGGTGCCTGCTCTGTGCACATCCTGCCCACTCAGAAGGAAGGGAGATAGAGACCACGAGGCATCACTCAGTCATTTGAAGCACATAATCAGCAAGTTGCTTATGGGTTGCCTGCGCTTAGTCACATGGCCAAACTCAGCCAAAAAGGAGTCTGGGAAATGTAGTCTTTCACTGGTAGCCCCATGCCCAGCTAAAACTCTATGTCTTTGGCAGAAGGAGAAAACTGATACTAGGAAACTGGTTGACAGTGTACCACAAAGAGAAAGAATTTCATGTGAGAAGAAAAACTGTAAAAGAGGGAGATGATGGACTAATTATATCTCCGCAGAGTGGAAGTCTGCGGGAACTGTGCGTGCACGTACAGCGTGCTCCTGTATGTAGTGAGCACCCACATTTTTGGCCCAAACTTTCAGGGAAAAACATCTTTCATTTTAATTTTTTTAAATCAAATTTTTATTTGTTTATATTTAGGTGCTTGTTTTTTGTATTATAAAAGAATTTTAGAGTTTTTTAAAACATTATGGTGTAAGAAGTTTTATGTAACAAATAATTTAAAAAACACAAAAAATTTAACAATAAAAAAACCTGATGATTGTATTCCAGGGTATTTTTTGCATACAGATATCATGAGTGATTTCTACAGTTACACTTTTAACTCATAAGCATAAATAAAAGAATTAAAAATGTTTATATACATATGGAACTAGTACCACCCATGTATAGTGCACGTCCTCATTTTTCCCTCATAACTTTGGGCAAAAAGCACACATTATACACGGCAAAATACAATCGATTTGGATTGAGCAGAAAACTTTGGAACTCTCAAAGAAGAAATGGGCTGTCTTGAGAGAGTTCTGTACTTCTGAAAATGGTTTTTAAAATGGCAAGAAGACTTTACACTCAGAGAAGGGTTGGATAAAGGTTAACCTTTAAATCTCAGTAACTGTGAGCTTGTAGGAGGGATGGAGAGGAGAGGTTCTGGAGACAGGCAGACCATAAACTGTTCAGGAAACTACAACACTAGCCCAGGTGTGAGGGAGCGAGGGTGGGAGCAGGAAGAATGGACTAGAAGAAGAGATATAAGAGAGTAAACAGAGCTTGGCTATCCACGTGTACACTTCAAGGTGCGACATGTGCCCCGCACTCCTGGGTGTGAACCACTGAGTATTTGTCCCTCAGAACACAGCTGGGGGCAGGAAAAGGCAGATCTGGGGAGCACACTAGCTTGGCTACCTTAGAGAATCAGACAGGTGAGCTCCAGGAGGCCCTTGCTTTGCCATGATCAGGTGTGGGCATTACTGCATCTTCCCAAGCCCAGAAAATGGAATCCAGTCTTTCTGCATAAAACAATGAACATCACGATGGGCTCTGCTCCTGGGAAGGCATTTCGGTCATGAACAGGGGTTTTTCTCACTCTGATTTTCACTTCTGTTTAAATTCAGTAAAAGCATTACCAATTTTAAAAATAATATGGTCTCTTTTCCCCTGGTCCCCTTCAGTTCACCAAAGGTATTTAATCTGTTTGTTCTGAAAATGCAGCTGTTCTCTGGATTTATACATGCTCTGATAGCAAATGTTTTGTGTCACAATAAAAATCATTCCTTTTGATGGATACTGTTTTTTGCTTTGTGTTCTGTCCAAGAATGGTCCATATTTCACATCTGTTAAATCGCAGCGTTTCTTCTAAGAAGATTCCATGGGTGGCCAGTTGGTATTGCAAAGGCATCAAAGCTTGTAGCTCCTAATGGCTGTTCGGGTCCTGTCTCAAGGGTCAGAACCATAGAGGAATATTTTTCTCTAGCAGCTCCTGCAAACATTCCTTATAGGGACCACTTGTTATGTGGCAGGCTGTGGCCTGAAGTCTTATGTGCATTATCTCATTTGCCCCTTGTAACGGTCTTAGGAGGCAGGTTCCCTTAGACCTCTTATTTTCTAGATCAAGGAACTGAGCTCAGAGAGGTAAAGTGACTCATGCAAGATCACACAGGATTTGAACCTCACTCTGTTAAATTCCAGAGCCTGAGCTCTTACTACTACGTGATACTCCTTAGATGGAGTACATACTCTGATGCTGCATAGACTGTGTCTCTGCCTCTTGGCATGTCAGCCAAGACGATGGTGCCATAGGGGTTTCCAGGAGATCGTTGAGAACCAGCAGAGCCTGAACCTGGGCCCTGAAGGAGGTGGAGGGGACAGAAGAGAACACTGGGGGAACACACAAGGCAGTTTGGCCTTCAGGATGGATAGGGATGAAAAGCACAGGCTCTGGAGGTAGGTTGCCTGAGATCCTTGTGTGATCTCTGCCAAGGTAGTTATCCATTCTATGCCTCAGTCTCCTCATCTGTAAAATGAGCATAAGAATAGTATCTTTCTCATAGGATTGTCCTAAAGATTGAGTGAATATGTTTGTGACAAAGGCTATAGTTGCTTACCCACAATACCTTTTTCCTCTTTTTCCATGGTGATGACTCCCTATTTTTAACTAGTCACATGCCTCCCAAAATAAAGACTACAATTCCCACCCTCCCTTGCAGCTGTGTCTGACCTTTTACTTCTGTCTAGCCAATGAGATATAAGAAGATGCTCTGAGACCACTACCTGGAAAGGTCAGCTGGCATATACTCTTTGCCCCTTTTTTCTTCTTGTTCCTTCATCCAGTCTTCTGCCAGGAAAGTGGTTATGATGTCTTCTATCTGGCTGTCATTTTGGACATGAGGATGAGGGCAGTGCTCTAAGGAGAGTGGAGCTGTGAGCTGAGGGGAGCCTGTGCCCCTGAAGGCTTCATGAGCAAAGCCACCTTACCGATCCTTGACCACCTACTTCTGCACTTTCACATGAGACAGAAATTTAAAATTATCTGATTTAAGCCACTGTAATTTGGGACCTTTGTTACTCATGGTTGAACCTAACCTTAACCTGTGCAATATGTAAAATTTCAAGTGATATCTGGCACATGGTAAGCAATTCGATGTGTTGGATACATATTGTTGTTGTTATTATCAGTGTTACTGTGTGTAAGTAATGGATGAGGTGAGGCCACATTATAGGGGGGCTTGAAAAATAATGGAAGAAATTTGACCTCGATGCCAGTTTGTATTTGTTACTTCTGAAAGATAATCTGAGAAGAATTAAACTACAATGACCCATAATCACTAAGACCATTTCACAGAGATAAAAGGCAAGGGCTATAGAAAGCACGGGAGAGAATTGGACCAGAACCCCAGGCTAAGGCTGGCCATGCAAACTGAGGTGCCTGCTTGCTTTGGTTCCGCTGCAGGCTTTGGAGTGGCAGTTTCCTGTCACACAAGGACTCCGTAAGGAAGTTGAATCCACATTTCCGTGCAGGACAAATTGGAATGAGAAGAAAGAAGAGTTCATTAAGGAAGCCATTGCAGAAACCCAAATACGAAAACTATGGTAGTGGGATGGGGACCAGGGAACAGACATGAAAGCTGATTCAAGGGAACTCAAAAGGTTTTGACAAGGAGCAGCTCTGGGGATAAAGGAAATGGAGCTGTCTTACATCTGAGCAATGACAGTAGTCAGGTGTCTGCTACCAAAATGCTGTGTGTCAAACAATCCCATAAGCTCAGTGCCTTACAACAATAAACATTTATTTATTGCTTATACATGTGTGCAGGTTGACTGTGAATATCTTGGGTGTCTGGAACCAGATTGGCTTGGTTTCAAGCTGCCAGCTGTGTTCAAGTCTATTCAAAGTATCTCCTCCTTCGGGGACCCAAGCAAATTCATGATGGGACAGGAGGCAAAAGTGCAAGAGACCGAGGAAGCCATGAAAGCATACATACTTAAAAAGCACGCTCACATCACTTCCACTAACATTTCTATTAGCCGAGGGAAGTCACGTGGCTAAGTCCAAAGACAATGGGAGGAGGAAGGGCTGACACCATGAAGCAAGGTCATGCATGTGGTCGGAGGACTAAAGACTAAGAACTAATAATCCAATCTGCCATTACAAATCTAACTAGAGTGATACTCCAGGCATGGGAATCAGGAGTGGAGTGGAGCAGAATAGGTTTCTCAAAGTGAGACAATACTTGTAAGATGACAGACATGTGTCTGATGCAAAGTGCTCTGATACTCTGGGTTCCAGATCTATTAATCACTCAGGGGCAATCCTCAGCCTTTCTCTTGTTGCCATTTCTCTGCCATAGATGTTAAAACTAGACCATCTAGTGGATGGTTTGTTTTCTGTATCTAAGTTTATCATTCTCTCTCTTTCCCTGTCACACTGTGGTTAGGACCCTGCTGTACAGTTGCTCCCGAGATCAGCCTTGCAACTGACATCAGTGGATCTGCCACAAAACAGCTCTCAAAATTGTGACCTACTATTAGATAGAAAAGACTAGAAGGAAATAGTTCAAGATGGTACTACTGATGGTGGAACTTCAGGCTATTTTAGGTCTTTCTGTATTTTCCAAACTTTCTACAATGAGCATAGGTCAATGTTATCATTTCAAACACTTTTTAATGATTTTTTAAAAATCTCGTCATGGGCTCAACTCTATTTTATTCATCCTTTGTCAATAAATATTGAAAGAAAGATTATATCTCCGACACATTAGTCAGCACAATGGATCTGCTAAGCCACGCCTGCCTTGGAGGAGTGTACTCATCAACCACACAAGGGCAGTTTCTGTCCTTCCAATACTGATTTGTCAGACACAGTTTGAGGTCTTGTCTTCTTTTTTCTCCTGATTTTTTTTTGGGGGGGCAGTGTTGGAGGAGTGGGCAGGGAGGGGATTTTTACTTTAAATATAAATAGCAAATAGAGTTTTCCTCGTTTTCTATTACTGCTGTTCTGGTTTTTGACCTGTCTAGAATGAAGTCAGGCAGGAAGCAAGCACCAGAAAGCCACCACCTTCTGGACTTTCCGGGACTTTCTCAGTGCTCCTCAGCCCCTCCCACACTTAGCGGCCACCCCCCAAGGCTGCCTCTGACGGCAGGCGAAAGCATCGACCTGAAAAGAGTCGTCTGCTGGAGTTCTGTCACCAGTCAATTCCTCATTCTCTGAGGCCCCAAGAGAGCAGGGTTTGAAGAGAAGGAGAATGGGCTTTGAATCGGGCTAATCCGAACTGAAGCTCCTAGAATCAATCACCCCTCCCTTGGCCCTGCGCCTCTCTACCCCACAGTCTCGCTTCTGGTATTCTGATCTCTCACTTAGCCCTTCCCAGAGCAGTGGCCTCCTCCTCCTCACCTCCCGTGCCACTTGTACCCTCCCAGAGCCTGGCTTCCGTGCCTCTTAGAGATCCTGCACCATCTGCTGGGCCAGTCCCAAGTCCAGCCCCCAGTTGCTTTGGCTGCTTGGCTGTACATGAAATCTTCAATTACTCATGCTTCAAACTCTTTCTCCCTTGGTTTCTGGGAGGTCGTGCTCCTCCGGTTCCCCAGGGCACCCTCTGAACATCTGAGTGCCTGTTCTTCCTCTCGCAGCCTTTCCTAGTTCTCCTGGAAGGCGACCCTGCCCACTGAGATTCCTGCCCCCACACTTGCTCACTGGTCTGATTCATAGCTCGTTACAACTGCGATTCATATGCTGATAACGCCAGCCCAGACCTTTCCCCTCTGATTCATATTTCCTGGAGGAGCCGGTCCTCCCATGGATGTCTCATCAGCCTGAAACCTACCATGTCCAGAGATGAATTTCTCTCTCCCTTAGGGCTCTCTGGTTACAAGCAACAGGGAGAGACTGATCCTGACTGGCCCGTGCACAGAATAATGCACAAATAATTCTTCCCTAATTGGAAGGATTACAAGGTGGGCCCTAGAATCAAGGACATCACGGAACGACCCGGTGTCTGATAGGCAAGAACCAGGTTACTGCGTTGATCCAGGTTCCCAGAAGTGAATTTGGCATGCCCATCTTGGATCACGGCTCCACTTCCTGGATCTGCTATCGGCGTAAAGGGGGACAAGATATGCTGAGATTTTTGCCTCTGCAAGTAGTTCTCCAAACAGTCACCTCCGCTCCCTCACTGGGACCTCTGACACCTTTGGGGCCTTATTATCTCTTCCCTTGATGGCTAGGAAGCCTCCTAAAAAGTAACTCTATTCCCACTCTTGTCCACCTCAAATTTGTCCTTCACATAAAAGCCAGTGCGATCTACCTAAGGTGCTCATCTGCCGTGTTACCCGCTGAGCTCTTCACCTAAGAGGTAAGCTATGGGACTTCCAGCCACAGTTCTTTTTTTTTTTTTTTTTTTTTTTTTTTTTTGCATTTTGGTATGTGGGTAGCTCCCTGACTGGGAATCGAACCCAGGCCGCAGTGCTGACAGCGCCAACGCCGAAGCCTTAAGCCGCTACACCATCAGGGAACTCCCAGCCACAGTTCTTGACACACAACCAAGTTCGGCCAGGGTGTGGCCCCTGCTTACAACTCCATACTCTCTGCTCTGCAGCCTGTTTTTCTTTGCTTATGGCACCCCCTTTGCCTGAGAGGTCCCCTCTCTTCCTATCATTCTACCCCCCAACCTGGTTATCATCAACTCATCTTTAGAACTCAGTGGAGCCCTCACCTTCCCCAAGCTACCCTCCTTGAAGTCTTTCCTAACATCTCATGTCGGGTGGAGATGCCTGCTGAGTGCTCCCACAATGTCTTGAATATATCACTATCACAGCACATAACCCACTGCCTGATAAGTATCTGTTTTATGTACCTGTCTCTTCTACCATCTATAAATTCTTGGAAAGAGTGACAGGGCAAGGTATGTAGTAGGTGCTCTAGAAATGTTATTTAGACTGGTCGCTGACTTGGTAAATCATGTAAACTCTCTGGGTTTCAGCTTCCTCATTACAGAAAAGGGACAACTCTACCTAGCCCATGCTGTGGAGTTAAATGAGATAATGCCAGCGAAGTGTGTTATGAAGTGCCTGGCACATAGTAAGTGCTCAATTAAGTCACTGCCCTCACCACCATTCATCCTCCTGCCACAATTTTAATTAAAAGGGAGAAGATTTTTAGCATCCTTTGTTTAGCTGTATGTCTCACCTCCTGGAGCATAAGCTGTATGTGAAAATGGGGCCAGGTCTCTATTTTGCATATGGCAAGTGCTTAATAAATATTTGTAGGATAAATGAATAACTGCTCTATGTGCTTATTTGATCTTCTATTTGGACCTTCAATGAACTTAATGTTTTGTTTGCTTTTTCCCATTATATATTGATCAATCACTGACTTCAATTTAGTATGCATCGCTCCCTGTTGCAAACCAGCCAACACCTGGGGAAGAATGGGTGCTGCACGCTCGTACGAGCTCTCCTACCAAGCAGTCCGAGTGCTTGCTGCCCACACTGTAGCCCTGGAGAGGGCGACTGCAAATACCCAAAGGAAGGGCTCTAATCATCTCCCATCCCTGCTCGCCGGGTGGAGCCCATGCCAGCTCACGTTGACACCCTGGCTCCATTCATTCTCACATGGCCCTAGGAGTACAGTACTGTTGTCCTGTATCAGGCAGGGTCCCACAAGGGGACAGATTAGTGCCCTCAAAGTCAGTAACTGAGGAAAGTTTAATAAAGGGGCTTTTATAAAAGGGTGAGCAGGGTTTAACCCATTTCCCGTTTAGGAAAAAAAAGTGTGCAGCTTCTGCCATGTTCATTTAATCTGACATAAACACGTTCTCTGAGGCTGAAGCAGATCTGACTGGTTTTCAATGTGAAAATAAAATATAAAAACTGTTCTTGGAGTTATTTCTAAACAGAACTTGTCTCTAATCCTAATGTAACCAAAATGTATATGATGATCAGTATTGAGTAATTGTTTTCACATGCAGGAATGCTACCTTTTCTAGGATTTGACGTTTTCAGTGATCGAAAATTACTATATTTTGTAAATGCAAATACCACTACTAAAACGGAATGCTATAAATAGAATGATGTCATTTGTTTCCAAAGACTGTTGATATACCAGAGCAATGGGAAAACAATAATAAAAGCAAGCTATTTCGGCAAACTTTGGTGGTAAGGTTAAGACAGTAATCCGCGCGTTATCTCAGGGGAAAGGCTACAGCCAGTGAGTGTTCTCGGGACAAATGGGAGAAAGGGCTGAGGAACTGCAAACATCAGTGTAATAGCCCCAGGCTAGCAGCAGCTGGGGGGGCCTTACCACTCCTGAGGGGATAAGAGGAGCAGCCTACCCCAGCAACCCAAAGGGACGGAGCCGCGAGAACAAATACTGTGGCCTCGCTTTTCCTCTTCCAGGCTCCCCTGTGGACAAACACAACCGTGCCACCTCCAGGCCACGGGCAAGGTGAGAAGAGTCAAGAGTGACTCTGCAAGAGCAAGCGTGACCAGTGTCGCTAGTGTGGACAGTACTGAGCCAGAGAACCCAGGCCATTCAACCTAACCTGCACCCTCCGCTCGCTGCCTCTGCAAGACCGCCAGGCGACTCCATTGCCCTGGCTTGTGTGCTCACCCATCCTGCTTCTGTTCTCGCCCTTGAAGTGAGAGTAGACTGCCGCACTCTGGGCCGGCCCAGAAGTTTTCCATGAGGACCTAAGAGATGGTCTCATCAGCGTGGGACAAATGGGTAACACCCAGAGGAAGTGGGAAGGCAGCCCTCTATGCACACGCACGCACGCACGCCATGCACGCACACACGTACACGCACACACATGCAGGCATGCGCACACGCACACGCACGCATGCATGCAAGCGCACGCACACGCACGCACGCACGCACGTGCACGCACCCCCACCCCCACCCCACCCCAGTCCCCGGCACTGCTTTATGAACTGAATGGAAACACCCTGTTAACTCCAACAGCATGGAGAATATTTCGATAAACTCGCCCCAGCACTAGGCCGCAGCAGCAGTTAAGACCCTGGACTTGGGAATCAGACCGGCCAGGACTTGAACCTGACTCTCTCACCAGCATTGTCCATGTGGGCCTCATCTTCATATGGAAATTGTCATGCCAGTTGGGGGTGGTGTTAGGATTGAACGCAATGTACAATTTGCTTTGTATTCTTTAATCGTTAGTTAGAAACCCTATCATAGTAACATCTATAAGTTTGCTCTACCATTACTTTTTGACCTAATTGCTCATCCCAACTTTCAGAAGGCTTTAAGAATGGATACTTCTACCAGTAAGAAGAACAAGGAAACCATGTAGGGATTTATAGTTTTTAGTTACTTTCCCTTACATTATCAAATATGGTTATTACAAAAGCCTAGTGAGAAAGGCTACAGAAGTATTACTCTGCTTCTTTTAAAGATGGAGAAACTGACACCTGAAGACCCTCAGTGACTTGGTCAAAGTCACACAGGCAATAAACACATGAGTCAGGGATGGCAGCCCACGAAGAAGGCAGCCCCTGCTAGCTGGCACCTGGGAAGGCAGATTGACGCTGCCGCTCAGAGGGCGCAGCCCTGTGTGTCCCCGCATTACCCAGGAGGGGTCATTTGGCTGTGGTGTGCTGCACCTCTTAGCCATGGGTGTGGTTCCAGGTTATAGGTATGTCCTCCATTTGCCCCAAAGAACATCGGAACCTCTCCCTCCAGCTATGTCTGCGAGCCAGGGAGTGGCGAGTGAGTGCGGTGGGGTTGGCATGCACCCCCCGCACTGCTGTCTGGTCTTCCAGAACGCAGGGCACCTGGCTCTCCCGGGAGACAGCAGTGCTCTGGCTGTGGTCAGGGAGAGTGAGCGGAACCCTCCGCAGGGTGTCTGTTACTGGACGTGGGCATGGTTAAAATCACAAGGTGCAAGCATCCTCTCATTGGGAGAGAGCTATTTCTGTCTTTTGTCTTCAGAGACGAAATATGGGAGGCCGGCATTTGGGGTGGACCGATAAAAGCCGATGTGTCCAGTTCAGAAGAGAGCATATCACAGCCACTCCCTGAGCACGACCACCAGCACCGACGAAGAATGGACTGAGTTAGAGCCCACTGTGCTGTGGTCTCCCTGGGGATTTCTCTCCGTACACTTCAGCAACAGGGTCCGTTGCCATGGTTACCAGCACACCCCAGGATAGCCTCACTAGCTAGCAGCGTAGGCGAACAGGCGATCAGATGGTGATGGGGAGCGGAGAGGCCTCCCGCCCCAGCTCAGTCGCTTCTCCTTAGCAGACCTGTGTGGCCCCACTGTCGTTCTCATTTCCCTTCTCTTCAGTTTTGGGGTGAAGGGCCAGCCAACCTTTGGGCACCAGTCGTGAGAGCAGCACAAGCTTTCTTCAAGGGCTTCTGATCTGGTTTTAGGAGCCCTTCTCCCCCTCTCCAGCTCCTTCCTTCCCTGGCCCTTCTGACACACACATACACACACACACACACGCATGCACACACTCACACATACACACAAGCACGCACACACACGCACACACACGCACACATACACATGAGTGCGCACACACACGCACACACACGCACACACGCACACACACACGAGCGCACACACGCACACACACACGCGCACACACACACAAGCGTGCACACACACACACAAGCATGTACACACACGCACACATGCACACAAGCGCGCACATGCACACACGCACACTCTTGGGTGCTGTAATTAAATAGCTGAGTTGAGTGGGAAGGGGTGGAGCATGCAGCCTACACCCCTTGAATAAGCTCTTTTTTAAAATCCGAGGATGGCATGAGTCAGGGAACTTGGAAGTTGTGATGCAATTAGGACACTGATGCCCCAAGGAGGTGGAGAGAAGGGGCCCAGACTTGCCCAGTTCCTAAAGAGACCCGGCAGGGCCTGGTTTCCCAGGCTCAGCCTTGATGGGGGTCTGTAAACTCACAGGCCCCCTCACAGTCACGGAATTGGGGCCACTCTGACAGCCTCTGATGTGGTACAGCGGGCACGGCCCCGTGGGCATTGCTTTCCAGGGAAGAGACCGTTGAGGCCTGGAGAAAGTTCTCAAGCAGAGCTCTCTGCCTCTCCCCAACTCAGATTCCTTCCCTGTGGAAGCAGGCTGAAGCGGTGCTTGAGCCCAAGTCCCAGGCTCCCCGAAGTTGGTTTGTGAGAGGGTGTACCTCCGCAGCGGCAGCACAGGCTAAAAGTGCACCTCCTTTGTCCTGACAATTACAGATTGCCTACTTCTTTGGGTTCAAATCATACCTCATCTTGTCAATCCCATTAGATTTCTGGTCTTCTGCTGTGTTGCCAAAGCAAAGTCGAGATAGAAACAGCAGGAAGCATCAGCAGGCAGCAAAAGGTGGGGCCTGGGAGGGAGCCGGCCTTTGCTGCTCTAGGTGGTTCAGAGGACTCACTTCAGGGCCCCTGCCTCAAGTGTGGTCAAGAAGCAAAGAGACTCACAAACGTAACTAACCCCACAGGCACCCTAGGGTAAGAGCCAAGGAGACCCTCTCTAAAATGAACGGGACAGAAATGCACCCCAAGAACATGTGAGACTCTACCCAGTGGGGTATAAGAACTATTAGAACTCCCATTTATAGTGACTTTATCTCCTCTTTTTAAAATATCTATTTTGGTACATGTATTATAATGTATATAGCATATAATTAAGTCAAGTTGGATCAGCTTTGGCTGAGATTAAGAAAGAAAAGATTATGCAAAACAACCACAGGTTTAACCAAGAGAGAAGTTTATTTTTCCCTCCTGTAAACAGAGGCAAGCTGCCTAGAGCTGGTCAGGGGTCTTCTCCGCTTGTTCTGATTCTTCATGCGGCTCCCACTTTCTCAGGTCAGGCTGTTGCTCGTAGTCAAGCCTTCTTGTCTTCATGCTAGGCAGCAGAAAGGAGAAAGAAGGGCAGAACTGCGAGCCCCTTCCGGGAAATGAGGGACATTTCCCGGAATTCACACCGTACACTCCTCACAGTTCATTGGCTAGAATTTAGTCACGTGGCCACACTGAGCTATAAAAGATCCTGGGCACTATCATCTGTTCTCGGATGGCCCGTGCCCATTAGGGAATGCTGTACTGAGGAAGTAGGAAAGGGTGAATGCTGGGGTGCCACTCGCAGTCCTTACCAAGTAATATACTAGTAGGGTAGTGCTTGTGGGTACAGTTCTTCCAAAGCAACAAATGTACTTGTCGGGGACATAGTCAAAACTGGTTTTTGGGAGGTGGAGTTCAGTAATGGCTGCTATGGATTTGGGCTCCCTAGAAGGGCTTCTAATTGGTTGAAGGAAGGAGTCAGCGATTTTGTTGTTGTTGTTATTACCTTGCATCCATTCATCCTCCTGATAAAACAGTAGGGAGAATGTTGTGTGGGGGCTCATCCCTCTCCCATTCTGGTTGTGAGAGGCCCCTGATTTGTCTTAACTAAGCAACTTCTCCCATGCCCTTGGCCATCGGCATCAGTGTGGGTCACCGAGAGTCAGGACCAGCATTGTCATTCGATGCTTAGAAGGGAAACCCTGGAACACCAGCATATGAGGTGTGGAGCTGTCTACACGTATGACCATGATGGGCGGACTTGTCTGTGATTGTGGCCAGGATTCAGAGGAGAGGGGAGCCATGCTGGAGAGGACCAGCTTCGGGTGGTATTGTTTTTCCTTCTGGTGCTGTTTCTGAACAGCTGCACCTGAACACCGTGTGAGTTGTGATGAGAAGGCATCTTGGACCAGATGGATGAGGTCAGCTCCCTGGAGGATACAGAGAAACGTGGTGGGGAGAGCCTGGGACGGGATGACTTTCAGGATCAGAGCCACGGTATCTGGTTGGATGTCTACCTGAGAGAGTAATCAATTTTCATCTTGTTTAAGTCACTGTCTATTTAAGACTCTTTGTTTAGTAGCCACCTTATATGACCTAACTCATGCACATGTATTATCTCATTTAATTGATTTTAAATTATCTCATGTAATCACCCAAAGTTGTACCATGACTGAGTGCAGAACAGAATCTGAACCCAAGACTACCTGACTCAGGAGCCCAAGCAATTAGCCACCACTTCAGTACTGAGCTCAAGTGTTAGCTGGCCGAAATCTCTTCCCTCCATGCTGAGTGGAAGTTCCACACTTTACTGTGTTCTTGTTGCCTTTCTGCATGGAAATGCTTTGGGGTCAGAGCTGGGCTGGTCCCCTTGCATTGCCCAGGTCTGGCCAGGCTTAGAGCTCAGTAACTATTGACAAAATACGTGCTCTCACTGAGCTTCAGAACATCTAGCAGGCTGTCGGAGGTTCGCATGAGATCATTCTGGGAAGATGTTTAAGGCACTACAAGCCAATACATGCACTGTGGTTTCTGTTAGCCTTCTTGTTAGGACATTCTCTAGATTTAGGGCAGAAATATGGCTATTTCCATTCCTGTACTCTAGTTCTTTCTTTTGGTGACTTCTGCTGAGACAACCCTTCTAGTCATGTCACTCTTAGAGTTGAAGGATACCTTAGAGACCTCTCAGACACACTTCCTCCTGCCCTCCTACCTCCATGACATTTCCATTAAGAGGTCAGTTGGTCAGTAGCCCTCCTAACAACTGGACATCCTGATCAAATGTGACTCAATAGTGTAGGGTAGGGGACTAGTTCCATGCCATCCCCTAGATCTACCCATGAGTTCTCCCCTCCTTGCTTCTGCACACATTCTTTGCTCCCACACAGTCCAGAGTCTTTTTTCAAAGTCAAGTTCAAAGTCACCTGTCCTACAGAAGGCTTCCAAGTCCAGCAGGGGCATCTGGGGAGTCTCTTCTTTTTCTTGCTGTGTCACTTTGTACTTAACTGTATTATAAGACATATCATATTATACTTGTATTTGTGCTTTTTCATAAACACACTTCACTCCAGCTACCACCTCCACCCCTGATAGGTAAGATTTTCAATGACAGAGACTGTGTCTTATTTGGTTTTCCAGCCCCTACCTCTGTGCCTGGCACTTGCTGTTAATGTAATAAATGCTTGTTGGAAGGATGAGTAAATGTCTGAGCAGAGAGCTGCAAATTCGGTCTCTGGCATTATACAAACTCATGTCTAAATCCCATTGATTACCTGTACTCATGAGTACACTCATACATTCGTTCATTCAAATTTTACGGAATACCTAAATCCTCCAGTTACCCTGCTAGACACGAGCACAGGGCAAATGGCAGACACGGGGTCCTCTCCTTCATAAGCTTATATGAATAATAGAGGCTAAAAATAAACAAGCAAATCAATAAGTAAACAAGCTATCTCCACCTTCTGACGTGCCCCACAAGGAAATAAACAGGGGGAGTGTGACCAAGGACCTGAGGTTGGCCGTGAGCTACTTTGGATGGCTGGGCAGGGACATGTGAGCGGAGTCCTGAAGAACGAGGATGAGATGGCTGTTTAAAGAACAGGAAGATGAGGGGAGGGCCCAAACAGAAAATATCCGTCCTCTCGAAGGCTTAGTTTCCTCCGCCGTACATTGAGATATTAATAGTGCCTGCTTCACAGTTCGTTGTGAAGCCTGAATGCATGGAAACACTTTGCACAGTGCCTAGCACATAGAAAGCGCTCCCCCATTTTAGCTCTCATTATCAGTCATGGGGTGATGCTATAGAAGGGAAATGAGGGTGAACGCATGCAGCGCTCTGTGGTTGCCACTTCCTTTAGCCAGTTCTCCCAAGCCTCCTGTTAAATCATCCAGTTAGGAATGTTTCTGGGCAGCAGCCTTAATCTCACCCATCTACATTCTCTAGAATCGCTTTTAAATGAGTGTAAAGACCTTGTAGGGGTGATGGGGGAGCAAATCAAATGTCACAACGTAGATGAAAGCCCTATACAATGTTAGTTATGACTACTACTGTTTCTTAATAGCTTCTCCACTGTTTCTGGCTACAAGCACCTCATCTAGTTTGCCAAGGACCTTCTTAAAACGAGGCCCCGAAACTCAACATGGAACTTCGAGCAAGCTCTGGCGGCACGGCGACCGCGCCCAGGGCTCACAGATCCAACACGGCCTGGCAACTAGGTACTAAGTGAGTAGCAGTGGCAAGGACAGAACCCAAGTTGTCAGCCCAGCGGGCCAACCCGAAGCACCTACAGCATCCTGTGGTCCAACAGGTGAGGAAAGGCTTTCCATGTTGTTCCAGAAGCAAGGCTGCCTTTCCAGGACTGACGAGGCACTGCTCCCAGGCTAATCTTACCTCCCGGGCAGACGGGAGGGCCTCGTGTTTGTACCCGGAGCAAGTAGCGAGAGTCTAGCTTTGTCCGAGCTGAAAGCTGCTCTGCAGTTCAAAGTCCTCCGAA